>APFE031018274.1:2702-150316 GCA_000404065.3 Pinus taeda
GGGTTGTAGCTCTCTGCAGGTTGCAGCCTGCGTACTGGTAAAGGACTGCACCAGTACAATTGTAAAAAGAAGTTTCTAATTAAAGAGAAGATAGAAACGAATTGCAGCAGGTGGTTTTCACCCACATTGGGTTTCCACCTTATATCTTGTGTTCTTGTGTGTGATTGTCTTCAGCTTTGTTTTATTGTTTCTGGTTATTGGTTATTTGATACATAGATTAACAATCAACATCTGAAAGATAAAGTAAATTATAAGTTTGCATAGTATACGCGGGTTTCCTTCTACATAGTTGCGGGTTTAATTAACTAAAGTAGTGTATATCATTTGGATTTGAAAAAAGAATATTTGACTTGATAATACTGATTCACCCCCCCTCTCAGTATTATTTCCAACACAAAGTTGGTTCAATTTGCTTTTGAAGTGCTTTAAAAAGGACATGATTTATAAGTTGATTGAATATAATATATATTTAAGAAAAATGAGACTATTTTGAAGTGCTTTAACTAGAGGAATGATACATGATAGATACTTTAGAACAATATTTCTATTAAAAAGGAGGACACGATATATAATTTGTTGGAATATATCTATAATAAATAGTGTTTTTCATAATAGCATGTTGTCACCGACATTATTCAATAAGGTATTGAATAATGTAGTAAGAAGTAGGTTATTATGGGTTTGCATTTTGTTTGAATATTTTTTAATAAATATGAGTTTCATTCAAATTCATTTTGATATTAAAAATTATGTGGTATTTTCATATTAAAAATAAATATAATTGTTTTTGTGTGTAATTTTTTTCGAATTATAATATAATAATTTATTTAAAAATATTAATAAAAAATGTTTAAAATAAATTAAATAACTAATTATTTAATTCATTTTTATTAAACATAAATAAAATTTTAAAAGCCAAATTTAATCTAAAACATTAAAAAATAAAACAAAATAAATGTAATTAATATCATATAAAAATGTCAAATGATTAAAATATGGCTAAATCTAACTATTATATATTTTGAGTTTTTTTTTCATCTAAAATTTAGTCATACAACGTTTAGCGAATTTTGATTTTTAGTTATTCAAAATCCATTAGAAATTTTGAAATTCAAACTTGTGATTCCAACAAACCTCTACGAAATTTGGAAAAAAATAAGAGTGTTAGCTAATCACTTTTCGCATAAGAGGCAGGTACTAAGCAGAAACGCTGCATATTACACTTATTTTTTATGAATTAGAAAAGATTGTTGTTGGTTTTACTGACGATGATTTCCCTAGCTTGGTTCCTATAGCTTTTATGCAATTCTTGTAACCAATCTCTGAGGTTGGCATACTTAAATAACTCCAAGGGAAATTACAGAACATGGGTTTTATTCCTAGGGATGATGACATGGATTTATGTTGCCTAATTCATACTCAGCCTAACTTCATAACCCTCTAGCTCATGATTTACAATTCAGATAATTTGTGTCAAACATGATCAAGTAATGAAATTCAAGCATGATATTCGGAGAAATGAAGAAGAATTTAGAAAATCCACGACATGGGTTTTATCCATAACATCCCCAATTAGGTGATTCTCAAGCAATTTCCCCAAAAGTTCATGGATTGGTAGATACTCAAGGTTTTTCAAAAGGGTCATTTCTTGTTTTTGCCACTAGTAAACTGTGTCCAAAACAAAGTGATTAGTTAGCACATAAATTGAATCAAACCTATTTTCAGTTCATTAAATGTTATATGGATTAAATATAATCATATATTGATATTTTTTCCAACTAATATCTACCAAAATAAAGAAAATACAATATTTTGTAAATCTATCCATAGCTTTGATAGTCCAAATGTAGGGGAATTCGTTCCAATTTCCCCCTTTGCCTCTTTGTATAAAATGTATGGACTAAGAGGATAAACAATTAGCTGTTGTGCGTGCTCTCCCTATGAGCCCCTCCCTGGTGCGCCCCGAGGGCCTTAGCAGTCTTGAGCATCGATTTGATCAGAGCGACCTCCTGCTACGATCATGGAACCACCAAATCCACTGGAGGATGGAGATCCTCCTCCAGGAAAACTGATCTCTGAGAAAGATGAAAATCCAGATGCCTTTGCATCTCTGATCTCAGCCATTGCCCCCCCAAAAACCAGACCTTTGATACCCAAGTTTGTGAAGAAACTCAAAGACATCCCAGAAATCTCTCTAGCTCCGTCTCTTCCCTGTCAAGCAGCTTTGTCTCTATCATAAAGGGGCTTGGTAGGCTAGTTTACAAGACTCTAGCCCTCACCTCGTTCAGTTCAGAAATGGGTTGAAAGGAACTGGTCCTCTTCAATAAATGGAAAAATCTCCATAATGTTATGTGGAAGAGGGTATTACACCTTTCATTTCGAAACAAAGGAAGATCGAGACTTAATATTCGGAAACGACCCATTCTTCATGGACATGTGAGGCATGTACTTCAAAAGATGGACCCCTGACTTTGACCCTGAAATGAATGTTCCTAACGTAGTTCCGGTTTGTCTAAGACTCCCTTATCTCCCTCTACATTGTTGGGGTGATGAATCTGTCAGGGCCATCAAGAATGTAGTGGGGAAGTATATTGATAGATGTGAACTGAAAGAGAATATGCATGCATGTGCGAGGATATGTGTCGAAGTGGATCTAGGGAAGGGCTTACCAGAGGCAGTAAAGATTAAAGTAGATCAATTGATGCACATACTACAACTGGACTATGAGGAGATATCGTTTAAATTCAAGGTATGTTATGAATATGATCATTTTGCAAATAGATGTCCAAAAAACCAAGAAGGTGAAAATTTAGAAGAGTCTGGAGAAAAATGGGAACAAGTTAAAAACAAAAAACTGACAAACAAACAACCCCTCTCCTCCTCAATCCATCTTAGGGCTCCCCTTCCCCCCTCTGATCCTTCTCTATCATCCCCCCCCAAAATAATCCTCCTCTAATCTCCTCATCTTTCATCAATCGCAACCCCTTTGGACCTCTTGATGATCCTCACATTCCCCCTTCATCCTCCTCCTTTCATCTCTCTCCTTCCCATATCCTCACCCCCTCCGTCCTATTATCCCTCGCAACCCTCCTCCCCCCTCAGTTGATAGAATTTTGACAAGAAACCTATCAAGGGAATCTCTTCAAAGCTTAGATTACCTAAAGAAAGCAGGAAGAAAATCTAACAAAGAACTTAGAGATGAAGTTGCAACAAAAAAAATGGCTTTAGGAACGCAGCAGCCTACAGACTCCTTTTTTGGGAAAAGCTCCGGGAACAATGAGAAAAACCAAAATCATCAAAGAGGGAAAGGACCCTTTGCCCATCAACTAAATAAACAATGGTTGTGGTCTCCTAGAATTGTCATGGTTTGGGGACACCTTTTAAAGTAAAGGCAGCAAAATATATTCTAGTAAAGGAAATCCCATATATTCTAATGCTTCAAGAGACCAAAACTAATTGCCAAGACTCGGAAAAAATGATCAAAAATCTAAAAAATTATGAGGGAACATCTCAACAAGCTATAGGGGCCTTAGGGGGAATATGCACATTATGGAGGAAAGGAAAATGGGAGATGCTACAGCAAAAAAAGGAACAACATTGGATTAACAGACCTAAAAGAGACGACCACCAATGAGTAATTATGCATTGTTAACATATATGCTCCCAACCACTTCAGGGAAAAATAACAATGTTGGAATACAATTCAAGAGACCTTACATGATACTCAAAACATAAAAATAGTTTTGGGAGGGGACCTCAATCTTGTACTTAATGTGGAGGAGAAATTTGGAGGGGTTTACCATTCAAACCATTCAAGGGATGCCATTGAAAACATATTGGAAAAAAACAATCTAATAGACATCCCTCCCAACAATGGTAAGTATAGGAAGCAACAATATAAAGGAAAGATTAGATATTATTTTGGTTTAGGACAGCATCATCTCCAACTACAATTCAGCAAAATCAAGAATCATTTACACAACAACATCAAATCACAAGCCGGTGGTAATTACTATGGGGCTGATGGAAAATCAAGGCCCAATACCTTTGAGATACTACCCAATATGGAACAGCAATGAAGAATTCAAAAATATAATTGCAGAAGTGTGGTCTCAAAAAGTCACGGGGTCCCCCTATCATGTGTGGGAAACCAAGTAAAAAAACTTGAGAAAGGAACTGAAAAAATGGGCCATAGAAAACGAAAAGAAAACAAAGAAAAGAAAGGCTGAGTTATTAAAAAAATGGAGAAACTTCAAGAGGCAAAAGAAAACAAGGAGGAGACCAAAAAGGACCATCTTCAGAAAAAGGCCCTCTTTTTGGAAATATAGAGAGAAAACCAGAAAGAAGAGGAAGTGGTGAGACTAAAGTCAAGAAGCATTTGGTTAAATGCAGTAGATAAAAACACAACCCTTTTTCATAATACTATGAAAATCAGAAGAGCCAGAAATCAGATCGACAAAATCCAAATAGAGGGACAAGAAATTAGAGGAGTTGCTGAATTAAAAAAAGAGGCTCATAAATATCTCAAAAACCTCCTAACAGCAAATGGAGAATGAGCAGACTTTGAAACCTTTTTGTAGCATGTGCCAAACAAGATAAGTGTTGAACAAAATTCGGAAATTGTGCAAGAAATCGGAGAAGAAGAGATCAAGGTAGTTGTTTGGGGCCTCCATCTAGATAAAGCATCGAGTTCGGATGGATTCACAATTTCTTTTTACAAGCAGCACTGGCATATAATAAAAAAGGATCTCCTAAGAATGATAAGGAATGTGTTTATTAAAAAAATGGGAGGTTTTACTAAATCCTCTTATCTGGCTTTAATTCCAAAGGATGCAAGGCCTTCCACATTTAGCATATTCTGGCCTATTTCATTGTGCAACTCTTCTTACAAAATAATAACGAAGATCATAGCCAACTGAATAAAGAAAGTTCTCCCTGAGATTATCTCGAAAAACCAAGGAGACTTTGTCCCAAATAGACAGATTATAGACAATGTTCTGGTTGTCGAGGAAGCTCTACACTCAAGCATGCTGAAAAAAGGACAGGGAATCATCATAAAATTGGATATGGCCAATGCCTTTGACCATGTAAGTCTTCCTTACCTCACTGTTGTCTTAAAGAAATTTGGTTTCTCAAACGACATCATTGAGGTAATAAGTGTTGATATTATGGGACCATGGATAGCCCCGTTGATAAACAGAAGATCGAGTGATTTCTTTCAAAGTTCTAGAGGTTTGAGGAAGGGTTGTCCTCTTTTACCTTTCTTATATGTAATAATGGTAGACTCGTTAAGTAGAGCTCTGGAAAAGAGTAGGAGAGAAAGAACATTAACTGGTTTGCACATTTCATATGGTGTAAGAAGCATTAATCACTCCTTGTTTGCAGATAACACATTGTTGATGGGTGAAGCCTCATGCATTATTTCCCAAAGATTAAAAAAAGTCCTAGATATATTCATGGGGGTTTCAGGTGGTCTCCTAAACAATGAAAAATGTAGAATTTATGGTTGGAATGTTCCCTCCCGCACCATGCAAAGAATATCTCATATCCTTGAGATACCCATACATGCAATTGGAATCACTTCTTCTAACTACGACTACCCATATCAAAGGAAAACCTAAAGGTTGAGATATGGAGCACACAAACTAAAAAGATGAATGAAAATATCTAAAGTTGGGATGTGTTGTGGTTGAACATTGCGAACAAGGTGACCCTAATCAAATCCATGCTCACTGCTCTTCCAATTTACCAATATGCCATTATTCTAGCTCCGGCCACCATCCACAAACAAATGGAATTAATAATTAGGGTTTTTCTATGGCGAGAAAGAAAAAAGGAGACCAAAAAGTTTAGCTTGGTAAAATGGGAACAAGTAATTTTGCCTTATGAGAAGGGAGGCTTATCCATAAGGCTGCCTAGAATGATGAATGCTGGCCAAGGGGCCAAAATTGTATGGAGAATGATAACCAGAAAGTACATATGGTGGAAACAAACTTTGGCTTTAAAATATATGAATCATCAAAGAACTCACTTGTTGGATGAAAATGTCCCAATAAGGCCATGATCGCAAGTATGGAAGCTAGTAAAAAAAAATGTTACCTACTATCACCAACTACACTTCGAAGATGCCCAGAAATGGAAAAAGTATCAAGGTATGGGGAGACAGAATCATGGGGAAAGAGCCTTTATCAACCTACCCAGGTATCCATGAGATAAGAAAATGGATGCAAGCTAAGGGGCTAACCTCCTTGCATTCTCTTTCTCAATGGAAAAACATAAACTGGCATGACTGGCACATTCCAAATATGCCTCCAAATTTAAAAAGCCAATGGGATCTCTTAGTCCTCCATCTCAAAGGATCAACCCCAACAAATATGGAAGATGAAGACACAGTCATCTGGGACCCTAGTGGGGGTGCCTACTCAGTTAAGTCTGGATATAACACTCTCTAGGCACAACAAGATGAACAAGATTGGGGTACCTGGAAATCTATATGGAAGACAGAAAGCCTCCCCAAAGTTAAGCTATTCAAATGGACTCTCCTAAAAGGAAGAATTCTTACTGCTGATAACCTTAAAAGAAAGGGATTCTCCAGCCCATTAGGGTGCTCAATGTGCCTAAATGAAGAAGAATCTATCCAACACCTCTTCTTGGATTGTCCCTTTATTAGAGAGTGTTGGAAGCAACTTACTAGCCCTCTAGAAATGGAGCTCAAGTTCTCCATAACCTTTAATGACTTCTTTACTAAATGGAAAAACAATTACCCTTATTCATTGAAGAACAAGCAACCTTCAAAAGGTTCTGGGAAAGTCTCCTGTCATTTCTCTATTGGCAGATTTGGCTCTCAAGAAATAAAAGCATCTTCAAAGACCAAACCCCAAAAATTGGAAGAGTTCTGTCAAAAACTTGGGGACTCACTTCAGAATTTCTAAACATGAAAGGCTTAAAAGTAATAGACAGTAGCAGCTTGCAACAAGAATAAAGGAATTGGATCAGCCCAACAACTATCAGAAATAACTAGAATATCAGTCCCAATGTTAGACCCCCAACTCAAAACTGGAAAATTAGACTAAATAAGGAAGAATTTTCAACATGGGAAGGAAATCTGAACAAGCATTGTATCTTCTTTTACAATGCCTCCAAAAACAATCAGGGTAGAGCTAGAGCAGGAGGGATCCTCCTCGAAACAGGGGGGAATAATCCAGTCACTTATGAGTGGGGGTTGGGGGAAACCTCTAACAATAAGGTAGAGTCTTATGGCCTACTAATGGGAACCAAGATAATAAACAAAAAATGAAATTAGAGACCCTATTATAATGGGAGATTCAACAATCATAATTGAAGCCATGATCAGTAGAAGAAACCCTCCAAATGTTTCCATGCATTGAATCCTCAATAGAATAAGGCAAAATATGGAAGACCTGGGAAATGTCACTTTTAAACATATCTTGCGGGAAAACAACAGCTTCGTTGACCACCATGTAAAATTGGTAGTAGCCAAGTCTGAAGGGAAAACAAGAGTAGTTGAGGATGTGTCCCTCACACCTCTTCCTTAGTCCTACTGTCCCTGTATGAAAATCATGTCAAAAATCTCTTCAATCAATTATTTTTCATGTTTCAATGCAAATGTGATCTACAATACACATACTTATCCCCGCAATGATTCTTTTTGGCTGATAGAGCATGGAGGTCTTGTGACTCCACACGCATCTCATTGCGCATGTTCCGTCATTCTCTCAGCTCTAAGATATTCATTATGCCTCCAATCAAGCTCTCCCAGGTCAACATTTCTTCTCAACTGACTTGGTTTCCTTCCGCTCCCCCCTCTTATTTTTATTTTGGGCCTCCCTCTCCTCTATTCACTCCCCGAGCGTCCCATGTTCTTCATGTTGATATCTCTCCCCAATAAGCTCCATGTTTCTTTGCTATCCCCTCCCTTCTTCTTAGCCCATGTTCCATCCTTCTTCGCCTTCCCTCGGCCCTCTTGGGCCTTCTTTCTCCCCCTGTCTGCGATCCCAAGCCTCTTGCAAGATCGCTACCTGTGGATTGTCGCTCTCCTCATGCACGCAAAGATCTTGTGAGCTTCTCATCATCGCTCTGCTCTCCCTTTGGCTTTATGCACTTTTCTGCTCTCTGCCTTTAGCATTTATATTATCTCCTCCATTTCTGTTGTCTATGTTGTAAGGCTTAATCTCTTATGCTTCCTGTTTCTAATCAAGCCAGCTAATTGGTGCATTAACCAAGGGAAGTTGGAACTTCGTCCATCCAACAACAAGGATCATAGGCATCACTCTATAAAGCTCAAGGGAACAATAATAGGGCCTTCATCTAGCAGAGATACCAGGAAGAACCAGCACACCACATAGGATCATATCTCAAATCAAAGGACAACAGAAGACCGCTCAGCAATGGACTTAAAATGAGGTCTGAAAACTCAGCTTTGAAGAGACAATTGGAGAGTCAAAAGGCTGAAATAGACTCTGTCACCAACAAGTGCACTCACTTTGAGGAGACAGTTAGCTACCTCAAAAACATTACTCTAAATCAGGAGGGAGAAAACTCAAATTACCATAGCAGTAACAGAGATCTCAGCAAGATCAATCTATAAACAAATATTAAATTTACCCATAAGTGTTTTTGAAGTCTCTTAGTTTCTGAAAGTCATGTTATGTAAGTGTATTTTCTTGCTTTCTCAATTTGTAAGGCAATATACTAGAAACGTAATTGGAATCTCTGGAATTGTTGGATTCATGTCTAAAAGATCTCGAGACTATGTTCCAGGCCTTCTCTCCTTCAGCATGACTCCTTCCAAGCCCATATGTATCATGAGCTTGCTCCTCTCCCTTTTTTGGAATAGATAAAACCATAACCGATCTTGTAAAAAAATAAAATGTATGGATTGAGAGAATGTTAGGGGGTTGGAGGAGAATAGTAGAGTAGTATGGAGGTTGCCAAATATTGCAAAGAATAACTATGATTGCTAGATCATTCACCTCTCTATAATGAAAAGACTTCTAGTCATTCAGTTATTGGTGTTGTTGGTTATGTAATTATTGAAGATTTCTCTTTAATGATGAAGTGATGATCGATGGTGTTAAAGATCATGAGTGGAAAAAAATACTTTTGATTTTGTAGCCTCTTATGCAACGTGGTACTAGTTTGTAAGGATCCACCAATTCAACATATGTTGCTTCATAGATTTCATTTTCTTTTTGTAATGTAGAATAGTTTAGTTTCTTTCCTTTCAATGCAATAGATAGATTGCAGTTTGTTTCATTTCCTGCTTTGATCGTTAAATCTCCATTGCTAATAGTTTTCTGGTTTTGTACGATCCTTTTCCTTTCCCTACCTTTTACTTGGTTTGGTATGCATTTACTCTCTACACAAGTGATTTTCTTTTTGAATGATTGTCCTTTGATAGTTTTGTGTTGTCTAATTTGTTTCCATTATGTACCAATAGGATAAGGAGACTGTCAATGCCTTGACCTCTGCACATAAGTGTAGCATTGTGAAGTTTATGAATATCTTGGTTAACAATTTATTGTTGAATATTTAAGCAATAAAATCACCCAACAACATGTGCCACATCCTCACTCATTTTGAGGGTTCAATTTGCTCCTTGTTAACCATTTGACAAAGGTTGTGTACCTAAGGACCACATGTGCATATTTCCCTCTCATTTAACATGTTTTATGATGGACATTGGAGGACTTTGACGAGCGACTAACGTTTGGGCCCTTATTCTTACACGTGTGTTGAATTTTGAGCATGTGATGGAATATTTGGAGGAGATGACCCTCTTATTGACTTTGATCCACACATGTGGAGCTCTTGTGAAGCTTTTGGAGGTTTTTTTATTGCACTTAGATAAGGTTGAACCCTTTAATGAGCGAGTTTGTTATATTTTGACCATGTCTATCTCACTTCTGACAAGTACGTCCACTTGAAGAGATTTTGCATGTGTTTTGAGGGTGGCATAGCTTCAAGAATAATTATCTTTGGACAAAGTGCCTAGGATTTTTTCAAATCATTGTCATTAGATGCAAAATTGACATGGTATTTCCAACATGTGGTCATAATAGAAACTCAGGAAAAAATTGACATGGTTATGGTACTTTTAAAATCTTCCATGAAGAATATTGCTAAAATTTTTACCATTCATTTGAGGACATTCCATTCTCATGATGGTTGGTTCACATGTGGAACATATTTCTAGGAGGGAATCCACTTTGTAGATGTATAGATGTATCTATTCTCTTGTATTGTACATATGGCATTTTTCCACCATATTATATTGTTGTTGAGTAGATCATCTTTAGTCTTTGAGAGGATATTAGTTTTTCAGCATAGATCTAGGATTGTTAGGGATCTATTGCTATTTTATTATAAAGGTTGTTGAGTTTTTCATTTATAAATAAGATACTCCTCATTGTAAAAGCATTGGAAGATATTGGAATAAAATTGCTCTTATCTCTTATCTAAGGCTTTGTGATGATATATGATTATTTTTTCTTGAAATGTGGCATATGATTCTCAGAGCATACACATACATCACCACTTCAATAAAGCCACACTAACGACCCTACCACATGGACTCCATTGATATCTTGCTAGCATCCAAATATAGGTTTTTGGTTTAATCCCCTTTATATAAATTTATAGTTTTCCAATCTTTTGCCCTTGAAAAACTTTGGTTTTCAACACTCGATGACTTCCATATTCTCATCTTCAACACTTGACAAATTCCACTAGTGCTTCACGAATCATCTAGAAATTTGGGTTTTCATTTCTTTCAAACTCATTCAAGGATTTGGCTTCTGAACCCTTCTGGATTTGGAAAAATTCTAAAAAGGCCATTTTAAAAAATTATGGATTCCACATCCTTTCTGCCATGTAGATGCCACCTCAAATTCTTCATATAGTTGTGCCAAGTTAACATGCCACATTAGCATGCCATGTCAACCTTCCATGTTCACCAACCACATCCTATTGCCACATTAATAGGGCATGTTGGCATCCATGTTAGTTGTCGTGTTGTCATCCCCATTGGCATCCATATTTGGTTTTTTCTATTAGAGTGCATTTTCAAAAGTTTTGAATTCTCTAACTTCTAGATCTAGATTTTTCTAAGCAATGGGGAAACCTTATGGATACAACATCTACTAGATCTTGGATTTATCAAATATCTCAGTTTTGTTAGTTGATGTGAAAATTTCCAAGAGAATATGAAAAAGGGGGTGATTAACTTATTACAATCCTTCTAGATGCATCTAGGTTCTACTGGGTGATGAGGATTATCGACAAAATGGAAACTATTGGAATCTAGACTTGGTTGACATCTAAATCTTATCATAAGACATGATAAGCTAGATCAATCGAGATCCAAAGAAAATCCTAAGGTGCTAAATTTTTAGATTCTTTCAAATTTTGACTCTAAGCTTCCATTGTCATGGTTCCGCCCCTTTTGAATCTGCAAGATTTGTGTTTTTGTAGAGGTCCCTTATTTACTTTTTTCCAAATTTCCACTAATACAGATAATAAGATATCTTCCATTTCCAAACTTCTATCCCTATTATCCCTTTCTGGCTACGCCTATGGTCTCGACCCCCTAAGGCCCATGTGACAAGGGGCTAGAGAAAAATTTCCCATCCCCAAGTTTTCATAATTTTACAAGCCTCAACAAGGTTTCCCTATATTTTTGTTAATGATTCATTATAAGTTTGATTGGGTTTGTAATTGCTCTGAAATCCTCAAAGGAGCATGAGTCCTCCTTAGCCTAAAAGGAACTTAATTCTGATATTGACAAGCCATTAATTCCATATTCTTCCAAGGAATAAAATATCACAGTAAGGCACTTGTGCATTTTCCCATCTGAGTGATACCTCTTACTCATTCTCGGTCAGATAACACAAGTCCTTAGGCCCATTACAATTTTAATTCAAAAATCTAGTACTATGGTTGATTATTCCAAAGGAAAATCTCCTCACATCATCCTTTCAATTGAGAATCTACAAATTATAGTAGATAAAGGGCTCTTGTATGATGTCTAATAGTTTTAAGTAAAGTTTGAAAACTAAACCAGACCAAGCATTTAATACAATGCATATAAAATTTCTAGTTAAGGAGAAACATCCAAGTCTTTCCACCAAACATGGCATGACTCAATTGTTCATCACCGGTTATTTCCATAGAAATTGTTGTGACTCCCATTTATTTATAAGTTTATACAAGCCCAACTAAATCTACTAATAAATTATGACATTTTTTCTGAAGTTTGTTAAAGGGCTCTTGCCCTTATGGATTAGATATTCTTTGAAGACTTCTTCGATTGAGCCTTCACTTTATGTTTAGGCCTTGATCGGGATCTTGGGTCGACTTCATTAATGGGATCAAGTGCTCATAACAAATATATTTAAGGCATCATTTCCTAACTAGGGTTAACCTATCTTCCATGCAATTTACTTAATTATGCACCCATTAAGATACCTAGAACCTTACATACATGCATAGCACACAAATTGCATCAATGTATCAAACATTAAACATAAATACTCACAATAGACTTTTATACATAAGAACAAAAATTAAACACAAGTTAAACATTGTACATAGAATTTGGATACTTATCTCCTATAAATTCCCACTAACTGGCTATAAACCGCCAACGTTTCTCCCAGTCATAGATTATACAACTCATATACTCTTAACAAAAGTCACCCTCGATCTAGGGGAATAACTCTAGGAGGGTAAAGGTTCACCTAGAACCTACAACAACATGCAGATGGTACTATAGAACTAGTGGGTTGATTTTTTACTTTAACAACATTCCAAACCATAACTTGCATCCACCATCCTACGCAACCAAAGATAATGCACTCTTTCATTCCTTTGAATTCGATTAGGTTGGGCCACTACTTCTCTCGAGCTTGAAGTGCAGAATGGTCAAGAATTCATAAATTAATTATATCTCAATTATTTCTAACTACCATGAGAAGTCTCCCAAGTAGTCTGGTCCAAGTGCTAACTTTAGTAGCCTTCCTAACCATAATACAACATCCACTACCTTGTAGAACCCAAGATAATGCACCCTTTAATTTTCTCTATTGTCCATCAGGTTAGGCCACTTCTCCTTTTAAGCTTCAAGTGTAGGATGGTAAGGAAGTCACAAAGTAATTGTGGCTTTGGAAGTTCCAGTTGCATATTGAAGTCTTCTAGGAACCCCTCCGACTTCACCCTAGGCATAAAATCACAACCATTTTCCCCTCTAAAGTCCACTCTCACCCAAGATGAGCAATAATAATATAGTCATTCAATTCCACCACTAAATTCACAATAGGTTTAACCAGGTTACAGGGTATAATGGTTGTCTAAGATCACAAAATTTCAATGGTTTTCTAAGCTTGCAACTCAATTAGTCTCTACATATCCCATAAGAATCCATCAACTAATAATGAGACCATTGGGTGACCAACGAACAACCCCCATCCAAGCTATCAAAATCTTCAGAAAACATACCTAAATGGTAGCCCCCCTCCCCCAACATAGTGGAAAGCCTAACCTAAGTGCACAATTGTTTTCTTTTCTAATACGTGCATAATGGACTCACTCCCCTTACTTTAGACTTAGAATATCATATCCTTGAAGGTTATGTTTTTTTTTATGATTCAGTATTTGCTTGTCTTAAGAACCAATATCATGATTCCATCCTTTTACCTTTCCCCTTAATGGATTTCTCGTCCTCCATACTCTTTATGTCAAGTGGTATGTTGTTGTGATGTATTTTTATTATTATGTATGTGATTTCATCTTACACATAAACCATAATCACCCTCTTACCTTAGGCATTCCATTCTCTACATTGCAGTCTTCCAAGTGATCCATTATTTTCCAACATGTTTTGGAGTTTCCTTTTCTTGCTACGTTCACTCTGTGGCTTAGGAATCCCTTTCTCTACAATATAATCCTTCAGGCGATCCATCATTTACCAAGATGTTCTCGTGCAAGGAGAGAGCTAAATCCCTACCAAACATTCACTAGTAATTTTTATGCAACAAACAGTGGAAACCATAGGGCCTAGTGTCATTAATGTGGTTTTTCCTAAGCTTTCTTACTTTCATCCATCTCAATTTAGGTTTCTCTACTCCTAACAGAGTTCAAATGCAATGTTTTCGTATTGGCTACCTTAACCTCTGACACTTGTCACACTTGACTATTGTCCTTGCAATCTACTCACAACATGATTTAGTGACTAATTCACCATTTCTACTACAGCAGGAGCATTTCCATAAACATATTTCACATACATGTATTCACCTTCGTAGTTAAATATGCTTGCAATTATAAAATGTATCAATTTACATATGTATATGTTTTCCATTTGCACATTTTATGATTACTCGTACATATCTATTCAATGTGTCTTTACATTGTTTTTCTTGTCAACATACCATTTCAGAGGTATGTATCTCACCATGGTGCATTTGGAAGGTCTAGCTAGCACTCTAACACCTCATCCACACACTTCCCCACTACTTGCTTGTTAGGTCCCTATAATACTAGTGTATTCCCTCATTGTTATTGATAGTGTATCCCCCTTATTGTTATTTTTGTGCCCATGTAGTCCCCATATTGTTATTATTGTGCCCCATAGAAGCCCACTATTGTTATTGTTGTGCACTTACATTATTATTGTTATGTCGACTCTAATTATATTGTGACCCCTTAGACTCCTATATACAAAAAAGAGGTTTTCTAATTTGAATGATCCAAGAATTCTTCATTTGTGTAATATAAAGGAGGTTTCCCCCTCGAAGCGGCTAATTTTGAAGTCGTTGATCTATCCCTTCTTCTATTTTGTGAGCTGGTTGCATATCATTTGGTACCAGAGCTTTGGATTCTAGGGTTTTGCTTCTTCAAATACGTCATCTTGGAATTTTCACTATAATTTTTTTTCTACGCGGTTTCAGAAGCTGAAATTTTTACCACGTGGAGCCGAAATCTTAGAGAATTTTTTGTAAAAATTTCATATCTTGGTTTGCTATATTTTCAGAGATACAATCTGAGGAATTTTTGGTTTTTCCGAGCTCCTAAATTCTGTCTCAAACTAGTGACCTAGGGAAAATTGTCATATCTTTTTTCTAAGAGGCTTCAAAAGCTGAAATTTTTACTACGTGAAGCGAAAATTGTAGATAACTTCATGTAAAAATTTTAGACCTTGGTTAGCTATACTTTCAGAAATATGCTCTGAGGAAGTTATGGTTTTTGCGGGCTTTAGAATTCTGTCTCAAACAAGTGACCTAGAGAAAATTATCATGACTTTCGTTTCAAGGATTAGATTTAAATTTTGTAAAAAAGTGTCTAGAAGTGCACAGACTTTAGTCTTTTGTGTAGCAATTTTAGGGCCGAAGTTTGAAAAATGACACGTGGCATCTCGTACAACTTCGCTCTACTGAACTAGTCCATAATCAGGTCATCGTGGTCGATTTGGCATAATTCTTTCTTAAGAATCCAATCTTGATCAAACTTGTGGGGTTGGAAAGGGGACTCCGAGAGCTACCACAAGAAGAAATTTCAGAACTTGGAGATCCAAAATTATAGAGTTACAATCATTTCAAGATCGAGCTCCTAAAAGCAAAAAAATGTGTGTATTTTTTTAAAATTGCATAACTTTTGTTTGAAAAAACAATTTGAAGTGATTCAAAGGGCATAGTGAAGCTTATATATCATTGTTTGATTTCAAAATTCCTCGAAGCAAGAAAATGGAAACACCTAGTAAGCAACCAGAAAGTTCTACTAGGACGCATGAAGAAGAAGAAATGCAACATGATATATCAAAATTACGAGACCAAGTGTAACAAATTTCACTCTCACAAAGAGTAACCAAAATAAAATGGAAGCTAAGATGGATGGTTTGAAGAATAGCTTAAAATCAGACATGGAAGTTTTGAAGGATGGAATGAAAGTTGATATGGATGGCATGAAAACTAATATGGATGGTACATAATAAAAAATGAAAGGCAACATGGAAGATTTGAAGAATGGTTTAAAAGCAGACATGGAAGGTTTGAAGGAAGGTTTGACAAAGTTGCTACAAGAAATGCTTCCTAATGGTGAAAATGTATTAGATGAAACTCATGACGAGAAAAAAAGAAATGTTAATCATGATTTCATAGACTCTAGCATTGGATTGAAGACCCACCATATTCCAAATATCGAAATGAGGAAGTTTTATGGCAAGGATCCGGTAGCATGAATACTACAAATGGAGCAATATTTTTATCTTCATAATGTGCAACACACACAAAGGTATGCATTGCAACTTTATATTTAGAACCCAATCAGTTTGCATGGTATCGATGGCTTTGTTCTCGTAAACCACTTGTCACTTGGTCAATTTTTACAGAGGAAATGATAACACATTATGAAGATACAAAGAGAAGCTTCTTTAGCCAATTAATAAATCTCAAACAAAAGGGTTCAATGGAAGAGCACATTGAGGACTTCCAAAAATTGAATATAAGGGTAAATGATATTCTAGAAGAGCATAGGATTGATGTGTTCATAGGGAATTTAAACGGTAACATCCAACATGAGGTGCACCTTTGGGAACCCGATTCATTGTAGAAGGCATTCAGGTTGGCAAGAAATTTTGAAAGCAAAATTATGGAAACAAGCAATCCTACCACTCACAACTATAAATATGGAAGTGTTGTTGCCTCTAGCCTTCCACAACCTACAAGGTTGACACCACAACAAATGGAAGAAAAAAGAGCAAAAGGGATTTGTTACAGTTTTGATAGCAGATACACTAAAGGTCATAAGTGTGCTGAGAAGAAATTATTTTACATAGATTGTGAAGAGGAGGAAGAAAAGGAACAAGAAACGTCAAAAGAAGAGGATATACACCAGGAATCGACCCTAGATAAAGAAGAAATTAATCTGACCATATCTTGTAATGCACTGACAGGAATTACCACTCCTGAAACTCTCAAGATAGAAGGACATATCAAGAAGAAAAATGTATTAGTGTTGATTGATTTTTGTTTTACCCATAATTTTATTCATTGTAGGATAGCCAAGGAATTGAATTGCTTCGTATATCCAGCACTGGAGTGTCAAGTGATGGTTACAAATGGAGGAACCATAAATTGTTGTGGAAATTTCCATAATATCAAGCTATCCATGGGAGAATATGTATTGAATAGTCCAATGATTTCCATTCCAATGGGTGGTGTTGATATTGTACTAGGAGTCCAATGGTTACAATCTTTGGGTATGATAACTTTTAATTTTCAAGAACTTTTCTTGAATTTTTTTTGGGAAGGAAAGGAATTTGAATTAAGGGGCATCACAGGGAAAACAAGAAAGATAATCAGCTCTAATGGCATGACAAAGCTTCTAAAAAAATAACAACAGGGTGTAATTGCACAATTATGTTCACTAGAAGTTTAAACATCAAAATCATCTATTTCTCCAGATCTCCAAAAAGTCTTGGACAATTATTCTAAGGTTCAAGCAGTGGAAGATCACATCGAGCATCAACAACAAGTTCTCCAGATCATAAAGGATAACCTCACTTTGGCACAAAATAGAATGAAATAATAGGCATATCAACATCGCAAAGAAAGAGGTTTTGATGTAGGTGAATGGGTATTTTTACGACTACAACCATACAAAAAAATGTCCCTCAAGCAAGCTAAGAAGGACAATAAATTATCATCAAAGTATTATGGTCCTTACAAGGTGTTGCAAAAGATTGGTACTATGGAATGCAAATTGGAGCTTTTTGCATCTTCCTGAGTGCACCCAGTTTTCCATGTTTCATGCTTAAATAAGGTTATGGATTGCAAGCTCCCAGTTCAAACAATATTGCCAAAACTTGACGAGGAAGGAAAAATCATATTGGAACCTAAAGAAGTCATGGGAACAAGAACTTGACAATTATGAAATCGATCAATTTCAAAGTATCTCATCAAGTGGAAGGACTTACCCACTGAAGATTCCACATGGGAGGATGAGAATTTTATATAGAAGTGTCCATAACTACTCAAGCATTGAGGACAACACTTTTTTGAAGGAGAGGGGCATGTTAGGTCCCTATAATGCTATTGTATCCCTCATTGTCATTGTCAATGTAGCCCCCTTATTGTTATTGTTTTGCCCTTACATTATTATTGTTATGTCAGTTCTAATTATATTATGACCCCTTAGACTCCTATATATATAAAATAGGTTTTTTCATTTGAATCATCCAAGAATTGTTCATTTGTGTAATGTAAAGGAGGTTTTCCCCTCGAAGAGGATAATTTTGAAGTCGTTGATCTATCTCTTCTTCTATTTTGTTAGTTGGTTGCATAACATTGCTTAATTATTTGGATGCCTTTCTCTTCAACCCAAACACAAGACGAAGCACTATTATCCTATGGTGCTCATTAGTGTTTGAAAAATGGTTGCATCCCAAATATAAATTAAAATTAGGGATGCCTCTAAATATTGGCATAGTGTTATAGCCTTTCTATTTTGATTCACCTCTGGTTTCATACATGGTTTATTGGTTGATAGTTATTTTTTGGCTACTTGCATCAGCCAAGGCATTTGAGTTATTTTTGCATATGATAATATTTGACATCACTTATTATTAGGCTATGGAATTATTTGCTTTAGACATGAAGACTTTAGCTAATACTCATGACTTGAAGCACATGTTATAACTTGTATTCACTTCCTCCATTCAAATTCATGCATTCCCTATACACATTCTTACCCAGTTGTTGTCCATTATGATGGACCTCATATGCACAAATCCTTAGGATTTGTATAATTTCCTAGGTATTAGCAGCTTCCTTCCTTAATCATACTCCTTCTGGTATCCATGTAACAAATGCATTAAAGTAATAACATAATATTCAAATTATAACTCAACTTTGAAGGAATCCTTACCCAAATCCTTCAACTTATCAACCATTGTAACATGGTTGGTTCTTATGCTTACATTGTTGCCACCACCATTTTACGTGGCTGAGAATTCCCTCAAGGAGTTCACCTAGGTCCTCACTTGGCTTCCCTTGACAAGAATTCTCTTGTCATTTTCCATAGAGTTTTTTCCAATCATACTATCATGCCTTAGCAATCTATCACTCTTGGCCCTAGGCTATTTCACAATTCAACTTTGTTTAATTTTAAAGATAGGCCTCACAACCCATATAAAGATAAAATTTCAAGGCCAAGTCCCTTTCCTCAATCCTTCCCTTAGCTCGAGCTCCTTCATCTAGTTGTTTACATCAACCCATTCAGGTCACCTTGACTAATTCTTATCCAATTATTCCCTCTTATGCTATTATGTAATTAACTCAACATGGGTGCTTTGCAAGTTCATCCAAAACTTAACATCTTAATATATGTGGCAACTTTTATTTGCTTAATACTGTTAGCAACCCAAAATATCACTTAATGAGCCTAGGGGGACCCTCTCCCTCGCACTCCTATGCATCCTTGTTGTCTCAACATATATTATATCATTATTATTTTATTTGGCCAATATAATTGAAGCCATAATTTATTTAAAATGATAATATGTAGCTTCTATCATTTGCATAATCTTATCTTCTTGGTAGAATGTTTCCCTAGTCCACCCAAGGGACCATCCTTCTAGCAACCCTGCCAACTAGATTCAGCCTAATCCTATGAAATGATTTTAAATTTTGTGACAAGGCCAACCTTACTGAGTTGGTTTCTAGTCATCCCCGTGCAGACCTTGCACTTCATAGCAAATTCAATCAACCTAAATCTTAATTCAACCCCCTTTTCTCAAGGATGGAAAATAACATATCTATCTTATCTCCTAAATGGTTGGAAAATAGTCCTACATGATTATTACAGATTTATATAATTTAGCTCCCACTTGAAATTAGGGTATCATCCCTTAGTCTTACCAACACTTACTATGTTGGTTTCCATGCTCATTTATGTGCAATTCTTGCCACCAATGAGAGAATCCATTTCACTTTAATACCTCAGGTTCTATAGAAATTTCTTGTAGACTCAAACTACAGATTGTGATATGCTAAAACAATTAATTTGAATCTACTCTACTCATCGGTGGAAACAATAAACGATCGATGAAATCACAAAGCATAAACAAGAAAAAATTCAATCACACATAACACAATCAATTTCTAGGAAAATCCATAGCTAAAAACCCATGCTATCTATATATTGCATTAATCAGAAAATATGAGAAGATTACAATGCTTTTCTCAAGCCCGAGCAGCCTTTGCACTATCTCAATCTATCTCATTGATTCACAAACAAGCTCCACCAAATACTTAGCCAAATCTGCTTCCTATCAAGCTCTTATTTCCTTGTGCAGTTTCCTAGGGAATTAGCCCATATTTAATTGGGAAATTCCTCATCCATAACAGTGAAATCCATCATAGGCCTTCCTCTTATTGCATGCACCATCAATACAATTTGGATGATTATACAACTGACAGTACATTGTCCCTGAAATCCAATCTCAACTGGGTCTTTCTCTAATATGAAATGCATGAGTTAATTATGAGTGAATCTTCAGTTTATTGGTTGAGTAGTGTTGGTTACACCTCACTACTGGGATCTCCCACTAATTCCTCCATCAGTTGGAACTAGTTTAACTGAATTTAACTCAGTTAAACCGAATTAAATAATTACAACTCAAAAGAACTCAACATGGCCCCTAAAATTTAGAAACCACTCTATGTGACTCTAGATGGAATTCCAACTCACATTAACTGAGCCAACTAAGTCAAATCAACTTAGTTAATTATTACAAGTTGTCATGAGATGTGGAATTACAATTTAATTTAAGGACAAATTAAATTAGGATTTTTTTTTCTTGATGATATTTTTAACATTTCTTGTTTCTATTTTCAACACTCCCTCTCAACAAGAAAGGAATTCAACTCTATCCCGATCTGGTACCTTTGGAATATTCTACATGCAACTCTTGTCACTGTTGTTGTTGCTATTGCAACATCTACAACCAAAAATCATCCAAATAAAATAAATTGAATCAATTGTGTCTACAACTATCAACTCGGAAAAATTGTGTTGTTGTTGACTCTGCTACTAAGCCTCTTGCTTCGTTGTCCACACTGCTCTGCACTACTTAGTATTTAACTAACATTAATCCTCCTGCTACTGAATATTGTGGGCCACCGTAGCTAGGTAATGATCCATGAGAAAAACACACCTCAATTGACCCTGCCCAAATTTCTACAACTCTTTGACTAAGGAATCCTTACCTCACACTTGGCTCGAAATTCCCCCCTACTAGAGGTCTCTACTTGAGTGGATATTTCCACTCAGTCTCCTCTATGCTTCTCCAATTGTGGGTGCTCCACAATTGTTGAGGCTACTTATGAGGCTGCATGTTTTGAGGTAATCATGCTCCCTCTCAACCACCAAGTCTCTAGCCTTTTCCTTGCTCCTCAAGGCTTTGCATGCATCGTGTACCTCAAGAGCATACAATTTATTGACTCGCACACCGGTCTGTTTCACTTGTCCCATGGAAATGTGTCTAAGGAAAACCTTTCCTTTGCTTAAAAAGCACATCGTAGCCACGGTCTTCCAATACCACAACAGAATCAAGATTCTTCTTTAGTTCTGGAACATACATCATATCTATGAGTCTAAGAGGGGAGCCAGACTACCTTTGAAAAGTAACAGTACCGATGTCGGTCACGCTATACCTCCCATCATCTCCAAACTCTATGTTCTGCTTGAGGTCTTTCTCCTCCAAGTCATTAAATAGATCTCTATTCCAAGTCATCTGTAGGCTCCTTCTTGTGTTCTTTCTTCTGTGGGAATTTTATGGCATAGCGCCTGAATTTGTGACAGTGAAAACACTTGACGTTCGACAAGTCCTTCTTATTTCTGCCCTCCTCACCTTGGGATTGCATTCCTTTGGCTTTATTTTCTTTGTTGACTAATGAAAATTCCTCTTCCACTTCTTTGGATGAGGTTCCATCTCTGGTATTCCACCGAAACTCTTCTTGTACCAAGTCAAACCACAATTGCTCCCGCTCTGGTAGCTTCTCCCTCCCATTAATTGAGTCCTAGTAACTATGCCAACTCTTAGGAAGGCCTAGCAGTGTTAGGCTCACTAGATCCTCTTCAGAAACTATAACACTGACACTTCCAAGCTCATTCTGACATTGGGTGAACTTGGTAAACTACTTCAGTATTGAGTCACCCTTCTCCATCTTGATCTTTCTAAGCTTGTCCTTCAATGCCAACTTCCTATGGTCGTTATTGTTTTGAAACAGGTCCTTCAAGGCCTTCCACATTGCAAATGGAGTTTCCTTACCATGGAGGTTCGAGACAATATGATCTCGAACTCCTTCTAGGATAATCCTTCTTGCCTTTGCCACACACTTTCTCCATTCTACCATATCCTTAGCATCATATGTTGGAGGCTTTGAGATATCATGATCTATGAATTTCCTCATCCCATTTTCTTCCAACACTACCTCCATCTTGTCCTTCCAAGAAATATAGTTCGAACTACCCTCAAGGGCATATTCAAGTCTCAATCCGTAGAACGACATTCTGATGGCTCTTGAAGTATGATATTGCAAATTCGATTTCTCCTACAAAATACAAACTCATATTATCCTCTTCTATAGCGATTTGAACTCTAATACCATGTAGAAATTCCTTATAGATTCAAATTGTAGATTGTTATATGCTAAAACAATTGAATTGAATCTACTCTACTCATCAATGGAAACAATAAATGATCGATGAAATCACGAAGCATAAAAAAGAAAGAATTCAATCACACATAACACAATAATTTTTAGGGGAAAAGCCACAACTAAAAACCCTTGTTATCTATATATTGCATTAATTAGAAAATATGAGTATCACAATGCTTTGCTCAACCCCGAGCAACCTCTGCACTATCTCAATCTATCTCACTACTTTACAAACAAGCTCCGACCAATACTTAGCCAAATATACTGCCTACCAAGCTCCTATTTCCTTGCGCAATTTCCTAGGGAATTACCCCACACTTAATTGGGAAATACCTCATCCATAACCACGCAATCCATCGTAGGCCTTCCTCTGATTTCATGCACCATCTATACAATTTGGATTATTATACAATTGATATTACATTGTCCATGAACTCTAATCTCAACTGGGTCTTTCTCTGATCTTACATGCATGCATTAATTATGAGTGAATAATCGATTTATTGGTTGAGTAGTGTTGTTTACACCCCACTACTACAGGTTACACCCCACTACTGGATCTCCCACTAATTCCTCCATCGGATGGAACTAGTTTAACTAAATTTAACTTAGTTAAACTGAATTAAATAATTACAACTCAAAAGAACTCAACTTGGGCCCCTAAAATTTAGGAACCACTCTACATGACTTTATCTAGACTCCCATCTCGAATTAATTAAGGCAAGTCAAATTAACTTAGTTAACTATTACAAGTTGTCATGAGATGTGGAAATACAATTTAATTCCCAATTTAATTCAAGGACAAATTAAATTAGGATTTTTTTTTCTTGATGTTATTTTTAACGTTTCTTATTGCTATTTCCAATAAATTATTTCTCATATCAATGAAAATAGTAACAAACCCTTCTATATGTCTCACATCACTCTCACAACCTTGCTATGGGATATATTTTTTTCAAATTCAAGCATCTTCAAGGCCTTGCCATTTCCCTAATGGAAATTCACCTAAACACTTGCACAAGGAGGCCTTCCTGTTCCATGAGGAGACCATATATACATACATCAGTCTTTTTTTTGTAAGTGAGTAAAAGACATTGTATTAGCAAAAATATGTTACATAGAGTAAATTCAGAGAGTAACTAAGAGGGCTAGTTATCAGATAAAAGGAAGTATGCATGGTGTCCAAGCCCAGCTTAAAAGAACTAGAAATGAACAATATTCCCATGAAGGGGAAACCAGATGGCCCCTCATAATGAACATAGGTCTAATTGAAAAACATGGACCATAAAAAAATGTATAAAAGGCTTACAGGAAGAGTTGTTGCCCTTCAAAAGGAATTCTGTTGGTGTGGCCATCAAAACTAAAACCATATAATGAACTAACGAGACATAACAACAAATGAAACATAAAGAATGAATTTTTCAAGCCACCTACTTGCCCTTAGAATCGGATGGTGCTTGCTGCACTTTATTTTTTCCTTCTTCACCAACTTTTGCATTGCTCAAAGGATTTTCTTCAACTATTAGGTAGCCATAGGAGTTGGTATCTTGTTGGGAGGGTTCTCCTATAGTAGTATGGGTGGCATTAGTTGGTGACTTCTTTGAATTTATCTCCTTTGTTGTAGGCTTCTGGCTTTGAGAACCTTGAACTACGAGACTTTTCCCTTGAATTTATCCACTCAGGGATCAAGGATAGGAGGGGAGCCAGGCTAGTTGGAAGAATTTGTGTTCTCAAAACTTTCCAAAGAAATGGAGGTCATCAGAGATAAAGGAATAAGTGTGAATTCAATGCTAATGGATCTAGATAAGTGTCACAATGAGAGACAATCACTGTTGAGTTGAACATATTCCTCGTCCATCCTACATTCAACACCCTCTCTAGTTAACTCCATGGTCCAGAGGTGGCACGTTAACAAGTTTCGAACTTCCTAATGCCAATCTACAACAAATGTTGATAGGAATATATGGGCTAAATAGTTCCATATGTTCAGCATGCCACATAATGAGAGGTGGACGTCCACAACCTCTACCTCCTTGTCTTGCTCTGTCGACCCTTTCTCTAACCATGGCAGCAAACTATGATTCAATGTACTTGGTGTAATGACCTCTAGAGACTATGGCAGGAAGAGAAGTGGAGTGGTTGTATTTTTCATCTTTTATCCCCTGCATGAAGGAATGAAGGAATGAAGGGGGAAACCATGAGGCTAAGACATGTGAATTAACTGGTGCATCAAAGAAATCGTAAGGTTGATCACGAAGAGGATGCGGGCAGAACAAATCAAACAAACTATATTAACTCAAGTGTCTATCACCTTGAGAGAATTTGCAGTGCATGACCACCACTTGGAGGTCTCAATCATGGCGAGATTGATTACTGTCCTACCCTATTTGACAAGGCTTAGTGAACAAGAAGTTACCCAGATCCGGGAATACATACAACAATCTTACTCACTTTCCGAGTGTGCCTTTGCACTAGATTTGTTTAAGGAGATCATTATCTCTATAAAACACAATTCTTTTATAGGTTTAATTTCCCACACTTTCCCTTGCTTGCAGCGGGCCTTCCTACTATTCCATACACACATTTGCATTCATACTTCTTTCTTGCATATATGTTATGCATCATTCAAATACTAAAAGGGTACCTTTAGGTGTCCACTGCATACTTCATAGGCACATGCATATACCCTTGTACATCACTTCAATAATGACTTATTCTACTCAAATTTCATTACCTAATATGATCTGCACGATCTCACCTTCCTTCTCTTCTACTAAATCACCTTCATCCTTTCCCTTATATAATATGGCTCTCTTTTACTAGGAGATCCTTCTCTCGTGCACTTACTCCTATGAGCACCACGTGCCACATAGCCTCCCACTAAGGTAATCAGGTTGTATCTAGTCTACCCAACATAAACAAGCCTTGGTTTTTTATTCACTTAGCTAATCTATGCATATATCCTCATACAATTCAGTCAATCAAAACCTTGTTCCTTAACTCTCTATTGCCCCATGCTCTACAATATATCTTTTCCTTTCTCTTCAAGGCACCATGCCTTAGTCATCCAAGTCACATATCCTAGAATTATAACCAAGGCCTTGTAACTCGGGACCTTCCTTTTTATCTCATTATTAGCTTCAAACTTTCAGGGCCTTGCCTCATTAATCAAACTTCTCATTCTCAAGGGAACGTTGTTCATAGCCACATCATCCTTCTAGTGATAAAATGTTCCAAGTCTATCCAAATATGTTCAATGCCGTTCCACCTTCTCACAGGTAAATATCCCTAACCCTTTTATCTCACAACCTTCAGAACAAGGTTGCTAGGCAATATCCCCTTTGCCCAATATTCTCACAAGTTGTATTCCTTTCACCTTCCACAAATCTCATAAATATTCCCCAATTGATATCCACTTATCCACAACTATATCTCAATAATGCATTTTATCATTTCTTTTAATTATTCCCTTTTAAAGGCACCCTAATTAGTACATACACACATATCCATATGTGTTTATTATGTAATAACACAATGACTGCAATCTTCATATTTTTATTCTTCCTAGTTGATTTCATCATTGGAAACAGTTACAAGAGTCATGCTCCTTTTAAAGAATATTCCTTAGGGCACAACTTCTAAGGCATCAGTCTCTTTTCAACATAAGCATTCTTCCACATATTTATTCCTTCTTAGGAAACATAACCTTCTTCCCAAGGTTTAATATGGGCAATGCTACTATTTCCACACACCACCGACAAGATTTATCGTATTCCAAAAAAAAATCTATGATGTATCTTTGGCCCATTCAATACTAGAGTTTGAACCATAGCTCATATACCACTTTGTAATCTACCCAATCCCTAAAGTGACTTTAGGGAGGTAGAGTATCAATTTTTTCTTCTCTTCCCACAGTCATCTTGGAACTCTTTTATAAAGTCAATATTGTCTTCTACTTGTCGAGAGATTTCCAAATATATAAATTCTACCTCATTTTGATATTTGGGCACAAAGTTATGGCCCTCATAATACTTTATAGTTTATGCCATGTTAGCTTCTATACAATTGACACATGTTGACATGTAGCAACCTCCTCCCACATGTTTCCATCATGCAATGCCACATTCATAGCTAAACATGTCATCCTACCCAGTCCACTAAAAGTCATATTTGCCAACAGGACATCAGGAAAATATACCACTCGATTAACCCTTGTGTTCTCTCTTCCATTCAAGCTAATAATATGGTCAAATTGTTAATTGATGTACTCTACCTATCTATCAACCAACATCCCTATTAATTGGGCCACAAATCACAAGAGGGCACAACACATTTCCCTTATAACTTGGTCCAATCCACTTGATGAATTTTTGACAAATGGAACTCCACCTGTTTCTATCAACAATCAGTTTTGTTAACTAGGCATGGGAGCCTTAAATAATTGGCTCATTGGTAGGATTCTCCATCGGTACAACTAGATCTAGATAAATATAAAAACACCTAATTTCCCAAAGTTTTGGATCCTTGGACTCCCAGTCTCCACATCATGTTCACCATGGGGCCCCACATCAACTACCATAACATATTCCTGGCCCTACTAAACCACATTGGCATGCCACATCATTTATTGTTATCCTTAATACCACATCAGTAATGACATGTAGGCTACTACTTTAGTGAAGCCTCATCAATGACCCTTCCATGTGGACTCCATTGATCCTCTGTGTGGTCATCTGTTAGCATCTAGATTTGGGTTTTTCGATTAATCCCCTTTATAAAACTTTCCATCATTCTAATATCTTACTATTAATAGACTCTAATTATCAACATTTACAGCTTCTAGATTCCCATCTCTGGCACTTGACAAGTTCTACTAGCACTTCAAAAATCATTTGGATATATAGGTTTTCATTTCTTCTGAACTCATATAGGAATTCGAATTCCAAATCTATTTGAATCCAATAAAAGCCCCAAAATGACATTTTCAAAAAACTTGGATTCCATGTCCTTTTACCATGCAGACTCGACTTATTCATACAATCGTGCCACGTCAACATGCCACATCAACCTACAATGTTAACCAACCCCATCCTATCCCATGTTAGTAGCCACATCGATTGATATGTTATCTTCCTTATTAGCATCCAAATCTGAGTTTTTCTATTAGGGTGCATTTTTCAAAAGTTCTATAATCCTAGACTTTCATCTCCAAATTTTACTAAGTGGTGGGAAAACTTAATGGATATGACATATACTAATCTCAGATTTGTTATATACCCAAGTTCTATAACTAAACGAGAAAATGCTCGAGAACTCGAAAAAAAGGGGGTACTTGCAGGATTATAGTCCTTCAAATCTATAGCAGTTCTACCAAGTGATGGAGATTATCGCATTTCAGCAAACACGCTCAAATATCCCGGGTTTAATGAGGCAGGATATCAATTGTAGAGGTATTAACTCCCTGGCAGTGCTTGGGGCTAGAGAATGAGTAAGGAAGAGGAATGTTTCAATTAGAGGTTATGGGTTGATTAATGCAAGCCTGCAAGTATAGAAAGGTTGGTGGTGCATTTGGGTTCCAATAGTATATAGAGATTACTAGCTCCAAATCTCAGCACTAGGATAGTTCTTAAAATTGCAGACATTATGGAGCATTTGTTGATTACAGAAAAGGAGGAATTTAATCAGAAGCTAGGTTATTTGACAACTACGATAGAGTATATAATGATTATATTATCTAAGTAGGGGGAGATGAGAAAAGTTGATTCCTAGGCACAATCTTTTCACTTGCACTAGAAAATTGCCTTATTGTAAACTGAGGTTGATATACTTCAAATGCCTTACAATACTCTGGGTTTGAAGAGGGATAAAGTGATTTCTTTTCTTGAAGGAAGAAACAACAATGTGGATAAGGAATTGGACCTTGAGGTTCCTAAACTTTAGGCACAAATTCTAGTTACTTCGAGGGTAGCAACTCCTGAGGACATTATGGCCTCGACTTCTCTTTCCTCTCAGCCACAAACTGCATATTCTGAAGATGGTACCCCTATTGGGTTGAATAGTGGAGGACAACTTTCTTTAGTTTTCTTCCATGTTTTGTCAGTTTGTTTTTGTATTAGGAGTTTTTTGGCAGCATTATAAGTTATCCCAAATTACTGTAGTAGTATGTTGATAGAGGGCCAAATGTGTCAACCTTATTTGGTTTTTTAAGTGCACAAAGAATGATGCTTATGAAGCAAATGTAAAAGGTTCTGGCCTTCAGCCCAACTAAATTAATAGAAAAGTCCTCTACCCATTCCATTTAAAACACACACACACACACACACAATTTTTTATTTTATTAAATTACAATTTAAAAGATTTTGAGCAATAATAAATATTCATATTATATTATATTAAAAATAATATATTAAGAAAATAATTAATTATAAAAAAGTTATTTTTTATTTAAATAATGAAATAAAACACATACAAATATATTTTGGATTGCAGATTACTGTGGTGTGGTTTCTGAGAGGAATTCGGATTTTCCACAGTGTTCATCTTTATATTGGTCGACGTTTCGAGTCTAGACCCAGACTCATCATCAGGACAGATGTACGGAGAAAAGAAAGAAAAGGGTTTTGATAAATATGTAAAAGGTTGATGTAAAGAGAATATGGCCGACTAATTGCCTGCTTATTGCTATTATTTCATTATTTACATTTATTTAAATCATTGTCCTTCCTTATTCATATTATTTAGTATTATTTATTGTTCTTAATCATTATTAATGTTATTATTAATATAATTATTTACCTTGTTTTTTTTTCTCTGTAACATCTAATTCTATTAACTGGAAATCAAAATATATTTACATAAGTCGGTTGCTGCAAGGGCAGGAGCCTGCAAGCCTTTCACATTACAAAACTGCCCCATTACTGTAGAAACTGGGGAGAATCAGAAACAAACAACCAATTCTGTTGGCTTTACAAGCATACCGAGAGAGATGAACAGAAAGAAGGACATAGAAACAGAAATGAAATCCTGGGTTCATGAACCAAATAGACGCCGCGTCGAGGAGAGACCCAAAACTGGAGTTGATGCTGTCAAGCTGTGTCTTGGCCAAAATTCCTGGGCAGTGCTCCTGGAGCCTCCACCAGAGAGCCAAAAAGAACGAACCAAAATGCCAATTATTCATTTTTTTTCGCCTCCCCCTGTGTCTCCTCGGCCTCCAGACACGCGTCGTCCTGACTGAGAAGTTCTTTATCACCCAACACGTTGCCTTCCGGCACCTTGTCGGTGGTTCCAGCATCGGTTTCAATTTCAAAATGATCACAGTCAACCAGGGGGGGGATTATGGGTGGCGAATCGACCTGGATAACCGGTTCAGTCTCCCTTTTGACATCCATGGCATTCTTGGCAGAGGATCGCTCACTACTGTGAGAAGAATTGGGGTTAATGCAGGAGAGAGGGTCAACCTGGTTAACTTCTTCAGACATGATGATGGTAATCTAGGCGGAAATCAGAGGCCTATTCAGGTTACTCTGGAATTTGAAATGAGTGGTCTGAAAGGCACTGTTAGGAATTGGATGTCGAGAAGGATTGCTGGGAGGAGGTTCCTTAGGAGAGGAGGAGAGGTTAATGGTAGTGAGCACAGGGTAGGGCGGAGGACGAGCGAAGGGACGCTTGCTACTGCCAGGTCGATCACCCGAGCGGGTTCGTTTCCCTGGACACTTCATGATGCTAACAGTCACCGAGAACCCAAAAGAACAGATATGAAACCCAGAAGAATGCCTCAAATGAACCGTAAGCTTGAGAGAATAAACAGAGGAGGCACGAAACCGAGAGACATAACAAATGTAACTGATGTCACAGTGAATGAACCACTTACCCCAAACCACCGCAGGATTTCCGCTATGCAGCACGCAGGTAGAATGGAGGTGTTGCAAATTCAAGCCTGAACAGGCTCGAATTTCACCTCTGAAACTGGACTCCTTCTCACCTTCGCATCCTATATGCAAAACAAACTGAACACCAGACGCCTGAACCCAAGAAGTGGAAATACCAACAGGGAGCTCCATGTAAATAACCCACAGCAGGCGGCTTCGGCCTTCGACCTTCATTAATGGTGTCGGCCTGCTCCGGCCTCCGGCCATAAAAACATTCTTCCCTCCATCAGACGAGATCTGGGGCTCCACGCTGCGACGCAGGTGGCAGTACGAGGGAGGATTAATGTGCATGAATGCCATTTATGGCAGGAGCATCACCCGGATCCGGGAAATTATTTACCTTATTATTATTAATCATTATTTGTATTATTATTATTAATCTTTATTTATATTATTGATATTATTGATTATTTATATTATTTAATCATTATTTATATTGTTATTTATATTATTATTATTAATCATTATTTATATTGTTATTTATATTATTATTATTAATTATTATTTGTATTATTATTATTAATCCTTATTTATTATTATTATTATTATTTATGTTAATTTTATTAATCATGGTTTTATATTATTATTTATATCATAAGTTATCTACTCATTTAATCATTATTTATATTATTTATATTATTATTATTAATCATTATTATTATTATTATTTTAATTGTTATTTAATTATTATTTATATTATTATTTAATTATTATTATATTATTACTATTATCATTATTTATTATATTATTTAATTTATTATCATTATATTATTATTTATATTATTTATTATATTATTTATATTTATTATTTAATTATTTATATATTATTATTATATTGTTAATTATTATTTTAATATTATTTATATTATTATTTAATTATTATCATTATATTAATATTAATTATTATCTATATTATTATTATTAATCATTATTTATTATTATTTATCATTATTTATATTATTATTTAATTATTATTTATATTATTATTATTAATCATTATTTATTATTATTATTTATTATTTATGTTATTATTCAAAGTGTTAAACATTACAATACCGAGTCGCATAACATGTCTCCCTCTAGACCAACTAGCAAATGTAAAATGCTAGAAGATTGGTATTGTTTGTGGAATTTGTGGTTTTTTTAAGGATTGATTTTATAAACAATAAATCTAAACAATCAATTAAAATAAATAAAATAAAAAGTCATGAAAATTAAGTTCATACATTGTTGTCCAATGATTAGACATACTGTAAATTTGAAAGTAAACTAAACTAGTGTAGCGATATAAAGTAAAGGTGCAGTGTAAGTAATGGTTTTTTTGCTACAATGTAGTAATACAATTTTTATGGGATTGTTTGTATTTAAAATGTTTTTTTGAACCCATGGGGTGTAGACTAGTTTGTTTGTGTGGGGTTTAGTCCCTCATGGGGAGGGGTTGAGGAGTGGAAGTCACTTTGGGGAATAAAACTTCCTCATGGGGAGCAGGGGGAATAATTAGCCTAGTTACAAAAAAATGTATAGATACATTCAACACTCTCAAAAACCTTTGAGGCACTCAAAGTTTACAAATAGTACAACTTAAACTAATGATTCTTAAAATTCTCTTCTTAATTTTAGGCAAAAATGACACTTACTTCATAACACTTACCTTGTCATAAATCTCACATTACCAAGATTTAAAAAAATAAAAAAATAAATAATAAATAAATCTTAAAGTTAAACAAATTGTTACTTTATTTTAAATTAATAATAATAAATATTTTTATTTTTATTTTTATTTTTATTAAAAGATTAGACTGTGTAGAAATTTTATGAATAATATGACACTTAATCAACCGAGATTATCCTGATTATACACTATTGCGGAATGCATGCATAATACATAATCTCAACTACGTTGATCATCAATTTAGCAATATTCAGAAACATACACATGCGCACATTGAAGCATCAATCACACATATCAACACAGTATGTACCCGGGGAAAGCATAAAGCTAAAAACCCCACAACAATCTGTATATTATATTGATTGAGATGATGTAACAGTACACAGTACAATACTAGCTCCACCTGTTACACACAATACAACATAGATCTGAATCAATCACTGCCTCAAATCACCTCCGCTGCTTGCCTGCCTCCACTGCGCAATCCTGCATGAGAATGGATGAGAATAGCTGAACCATTCATGTGTTTCCCTTGTGTAACACTATGCAATCCTCATTGGCAACTCAATCCCACTGATTGTGCAAATCACATGCACAACTATAGTCACAACTAACAGCTGTCTTGCCCTTTCACTCACCTCTAACACTTGTCTCCACTGAACTGTCCATGCACTGAGTTAACTCATGTATTCTTCAGTTGCTTTATGAGTTAATAATTAGTGAGTTAATTAATAACTAATTCACACCACTCAACATTAGTCTATTTGCCAGTTAGACTAACTACAACTAGTTCAACTAAGTCAAAATGAACACAACTCCATCAACTCCTGATTCAACTCCACAGAACTCAATCATTGAAGTCCTAACTGAAGTCCTCCATGCAATAGCTCAAGTTAACCCATAGGAACCACGTATTTCCTTCTGGCAGCTACATGTGCCACATCCGTAGCTCGAACTGAAGTGCTCCAAGAGAATAAGTTAATGTTTATAGTCTAAATATTATTAAGAGCTAATAATATTCGACTGATCTATTTTTAGCCTGGCAGTCTAAAAATAGACTCCGCCCATATGTCTAAAAATAGAGGTCCATCTATTTTTACCAACTTGACCAATCATCCACAAATAGCATCCTGCAACTCATAGACCATGATCCATATGTCTAAAAATAGACATAGTCTAAAAATAGACTTTGCGCCAAAAATAGCCTGCGGGTCCACTTAGTGAAGGCGACTTCTTTCCACTAAGATCCATCATCTTGTTGCAATCTCAACAGATTGTGGGGTATAGAGTAGACAGTGACAGGATGTTTTGTTAAAACACTCCGTGGTGTAAAGGTCACCCATCTCTGTGGGAAAAAACCAACCATGCTAAGGGTTGTTGTGGCTGATTTTGACAACTTAAATGACCTTGGATTGGAAAGGTCACAGTGACAGGATGTTTTGTTAAGACACTTCGTGGTGTAAAGGTCACCCATCTTTGTGGGAAAAAATCCAACCATGCTAAGGGTTGATGTGGCTGATTTTGACAACTTAAATGACCCTGGGTTGCAAAGGTCACTGGTTAGAATCTTTGTGGGAAAAAGTCCAACCATGCTAAGGGTTGGTGTGGCCTAGGCGATATGTGATCCTCAACTAGTTTTGACAACTTAAATGACCCGGGGTTGCAACGACTCAAACCACAGGTTAGGTGTGCTAGTCATCTCAGGAGGATATATGAGTTAAACATTTTTAACCAACCTAGATCCATATTAACATGGGATCTATCAAGAGCCAAGAGATATCAAATATATTTCCACTCTAAAAAAGGTTTGCACTCAAGAGATTTGATCCCTCTCAACCCTTGGTAGATTTGGAGTTAAGATGAATCTAGATTGATTCTATTTTTAAAATGCAAATATTTTGTTAGATCTAAGGCTTTTGTGATGCATAATGTAGATAAATGTCTTTTGGATTAATCCTAAGAATGTGATTAATGAAAGACATTTATCTGCAATTATTTTATTAATATAAATTTATTTATAATTTTAATCATTTTAATCAAATTATTTTAATATAGATATATTATATAAATTTAAATTAAAGTTAATTTGAAAAGTATCGTTTTAATTTCAATTTTTTTATAAAATTTTAGCTTGAAATTAAAATTTGATTGGATTTATTTGAAATAAAAATAAATTCACTCCAAGAAAATGAAAACATTATTGGAGATTATTTTGGAATAGACACTCATCACAATTCTTATATTTGAAATTTTTTATTTTGCATGATATATATTATCTATAAAATGAAACTCTAAAAATAATTTATTTTCAATTTATTTATTTTCAAAAATATATTCATATGTATTATAGGAGGCATATAGATGAGCACACATCTAAGTAAAATTCATGTTTCATCTTATACAAAGAAAGTTAAACTACATGGAATTTTATGCCTTTAAATAGGCTACACCAGCATAGATCCATCTAAAGCACGGATCTAACATGAGCCGAGAAGAATCAAATTTCTTAAGTTTCAAAATTATTTTAGAGTGCAAAAAACAATGCAATAATTTTTACTGTTTAAATTACAATTTTGAATGTTATAGACATTACATAACATGTGTATTGAGTCATTTTATATTAATACATATTAAAATATTCCATTCATAACTTACATTTGATATTTTATTTGATACAACATTAAATTTTTTATTTTAATATTTATTTTTCTATATATAGATATATAAAGTTGATATCACGTGTTAAAATATTTTTGAAAAGCATAAGGTTTAAACATCTTACTCGCATATTTTTTTTTTTTTACTTCTAATTATTTTACATAATATAGGTCATATGGACAATTTATTAAAAATGGATAGTATGTATTTTTTTTCCTTTTTTATTATAACCCACATTACTTTTCTATTTAAGAAGACATTAAAATATTTTCTTTTAACATTTTTTTTTCTGTATATAGATATATATAAAGTTGATATCAGGTATTAAAATATTTTTAAAAAGCATAAGGTTTAAACATCTTACTCACATTTTTTTTCTAATTACTTTACATGATATTAGATTATATGGACAACTAATTGAAAATCCATAGCATATATTTATTTTTTCTTTTTTTTTATTATAGCTGACATTGTTTTTCTGTTTAGAGGAATACTTTATTTTTATTTTAAGAGGGACGGACATACTTACACATGCAGTTTACACTGGGCTGTAGAACCAGTATAGATGCATTTTAACCACATATCTACCAAGAGCCTAGAGGGATCAAATCTCAAACTTGAAAAAAGATTTACATATCAATTTATCCATTTAGTGTTTGATAAATATGTGATTAATATAGATCTATAGTGGTAATTTTTATTGTTTAAATTGTATATTTTCATATTTTATCATTATTAATAGTTTATATTAAAGATTGAATAAGTTACACATTTTCCTCTTATTAAGAAGTAACTACTCTAGTTTACTGTCATATCCCCAGATTATTGTAAATATTTTTATTTACCTCGGTCAAAAGGACACAAATAAAGGGATGATGATTTTTATCTGTTGCATGAATTAATTTATTATATATATATATATATATATATATATATATATATATATAAAGAAATGGTTGCAAAAAGCCCTAACCACTTTTCCCCTCCCTAACCGTGGAATGGATTCCAAGAGAAAGGGAGGAAGGGGGAAAAGAGGACATTGTGCTATAGAGGACAGGCAGTGGGGAAAGGGGGTGACTTACCACGTCTGGTGATGACCAGATGGTAAGAGCGCAAAGCGTAGGCAACCTGTAAAGACTGTAGTCTTTGAGTCAGCTAGGGGGTAAAAGGAGTGCTCTGACAGAAGGCGATTCAGGTATGCAGCCCTAACTTGAACTAAAAGAAATAGAATGCTTACTTTCTGTAGTTTTACAGTTCCTTGTTACTGAGAAAAGGGACAGAGTAGGGGGGGTTGGGTAGAGTTTTCTACATTAACTGTTATTTGGCTAAAGGGACTGTACGTACTTTTCTATTGAAAAGTGTCAACCGGGGGAAAGCTCACCCTTTTCTATCCCTGCTTAGTTAAACCTTTTCTCTTCTTAGTTTTGTTTTCTTTTGGAAAAAAATGATTTTGCTAGACATTATTTCATTAAGAGTTGTTTCAATTAAATAGTTGTGGAGGGATTGTGAAATTATAGAGTAATTAGTTCAAGAAAATTTAGATCCCCGAAAGAATTGGAACCCTGGAAAACAGTGGAATGCGGACAGCATTCCGAGGGTACTCTGAGAGATCAAAGCAAACAGGAAATTGTGCAGAGTGAAGACCCATTTCGAATATAGGAGAGAGTGCAGTAAATCGACTAAAAATACAAGAGAAGCCTCCCTTGCAATTGAAATCTTGGACTTAGAAAGAAGGAAATGAAGATTAGTACACGCGAAACGACAGATGGGCTATTGAAGACAGTGAACTCACATACCAGGTCTAACTCACCTGGGAATTATCGGAAAACAGTGAGGACAAAATTACCAGATAGCCCCAAATAAACACCGTAGGGTGCGGAGTCACTTCCTTTACACCAGTATTAAGTTTCTGTCAAATTTATGAACATTGAAACCCAGCTTAAGAAAATAATCCAATTCGTAGTAAACAATAGGGCTACCAGGAGAGGGATGGCTAAAAATCTGGGGTAAGGGTTCGTACTGTTTCGAAACATGTAGTCCCTGAGGACAGAGGAATTCGACAGCCAAACCCTACAGTCATAATCAACCAAGAACAAAAAAAAAGAGGAACCCTCTGGCGGTGAAACCCTGAAAGTCGGAAGTGAACTGCAGAAACACAAAAGGAACTAAGAAATTTAGGAAGCCAAGTTTAATGGCGTTGGTTAGCAGACCTGCTAGATACAATGGTAAGAACACTGTAGGGTTTTATCAGACATGTGCTTAGGTAACAATTTGTGACAACTAAAACAGAGTACGGGCTAGCTGATAGAACATATATGAATTTGGTAATATGTAACCGAAACTATATTTTGTGCATATAAGAGAAGTAAAGAATCGAGTATAGCATCACATTGTATTCATGAAATTGTATCAATAAACGCAAAAACAGGACGGGTATTTATATAAGTATAAGTATAGTAAAATTTCCAAAACCAAAATTTAGACAAATAGTGCCCTCACTGCTAGCAGTGGTATGCGTGCCAATAGCAGAGTAAATAACACGTATATATTATGTAGACCTCCATTGTCACAATGAGTTTAATTCGATAATCGCATAAATTTTAGAGCAGAAATGAACTCTAAGAACTATCTAATTGTTAATTACATCGTTGCTCGATATAAATATACAACTAGGAAAAACCCATTAAAACCTAACCCTCCTCCAAATTGAGGATGTTGGCTAAGAGACAAGCATAGCATAAATGCAGAGAGCCATAGCCACGCCTTAAGCTTTCCCCTTCAACCGGGGCAAGATCTTACCCGTAGCTGAAGGACTGTTGTTTTAGAAGTGTTGCCCCATCACGCAGGCCGAGCTAGCTCCGAAACCCCAACACTTTGCATTGCATTTCAAATTACAGTAGAAACTGGTTAGAGTACCTGGTAATGGCTTATGCGCCTTCAGCCATGAAGAACAAGAAAAGTAAAAGAGGAACGAAGAACCAGCTGGATGGAAACAATAAAAATTGTTTACCTGTAAAGGTTAGCCCAATGCCAGGTCGCGGAGCTAAACTCGAAAACCAATTCACCAGAAATACAAGACCAGTACTGTCGAACAATGGCAGCATCGGGGCAAACCTCGCGGGAGGTTTGTAGAAACAAATGAGGTCAATCTCGCCACAATTAGAGGTAAGGGAACCCCGAAATAAACACAACCGTTGGATCACAAAGGAGTGAACAACACCGTCGATCCGGGTGAGGATCCCAAGCCGGTCCACCAAACCATGTGCATGATAGCGCAACCTGGAGTTAACACTGCCCTTACTTGGAGAGGCTCGCCACGTGATGGAGGTGGCCTCACACCAAATTAGAACATGAATACATGTGGGTGGATCATAAAACCAAAACAAACCAACCTTCTGAGTATTAATTGCACCATTAAGTGACACCTATGAAGCTGCAACAGTAGTAAATCCGAGAGTTACGGTAAATCAATCAAAATTACTGTAGACCAGCATGGGGAAATGCGGTAACACCCGCTAATGCAGTGTTAAATAAAAAAAAAATATTTTTGGGGACATTACAAGTGGTATCAGAGCCCAGATTACAAAATTGTGGCCTTTGGGCATTGGAAGAAAAAAAATAGTCATCAGACTGTATATTTATAATTTATTTCAACTCTAATGAGTAACAAGCAATAGCTAATGTGATAACCCTTCCGCTGTTAATTGTTTTGTGTAAGTACAGGAAATCAAGGATGGACAATATGAGATGAACTGACAGTACGTCACACAGGTTCGTGGCAGGTTAGGGACCTAGAAGCAGTCCCGAATTATGGGTACAGCTGGGTGAGGAGGCGCGCAATACCAATCAGGCGATTTTGGAGACAGTACAAGAGCTGAAACATGAAATGGCCCGTTTACAGGAAGATAATGCCAGGTTAACTATGGAGCAGGAAAGGATCATCAAAAGCTTATCTGACAGACATAATCAACAACCACCAAATCCTAGTGCTGAGCAGTGAAGAATGTCAGGAGAACAGAATCCCCACACAAAGCCCAAAGAATCAGAGGGTAGGGAGGAGGAATGCTCGGATAATGCCTCCGAGCAGCAGACGTCCAAAAGGCAACGGATAGAGTTGCAAGGGGAATTCCATAAAATCAAGCCACTGCACTTTGACGGAGAACAGGAGGAAGCAGTGGAGGCCTGGTTGATCAATATGAACAAATACTTCCAGCTGTATGAGTACGATCACAACCTCAAGGCACGGTTGGCCATTTTTCAGTTACAGGGAAAGACCACCTTGTGGTGGGAGGAAGTTAAGAAGGTAAAAGGTGTAAGTGAAAAAAATATCACCTGGGAGAAATTTCAAATATATTTTAAGGAAAGGTACCTGACCAAGCGCTTTTATGACGAGAAGGCCAGAGAATTTCATGACCTGCGTTTGGGGCAGAAAACTATGGACAAATTTATTACTTGTTTTACTTCCTTACTCTGTTTGTCAGTAGTCTCCCTGCAAGTATGAAGGAGAGAATCGAATTTGACAACCCAAAGACGATGGACGAGGCTATACGCAAAGCTAGAATTTGCTACCAGTAGAGTAAGCAGAAGGGAGATAATCTCGGTAAGAAATGGGTTGATAAGAGGAGCAGCAAGCTGGCTGGAAGTACTAAAGGTAATCGCAGTAGAGGTAACAAAGGAATTGCCAAAGGGCAAAACAGCAGAAACTCACAAAAGAATACCCTCCGGTTAAAGCCCCCTAATGAGTCCAGGATCAATGAACAAACTGGGAGGGTAGATAATGAAGGGACAACAAGGCCCCCAGTGCAATGTTGGGGTTGTGGTGGACCCCATTATGTGAAAAACTGTCCTCAACGAAAAGGAGCAGAACAGGTTTCCCAGGTTTATGAAGCCTCTACAGTCGGCGATGTAGGACAGAGTCTTCCAAAGATTAATGCTGCGTTGGAAGATCGCCAGGCAGAGTACCAGCCGACCATGGTGGAATTTGAAGGTAAACTCTTAAACCTTGTTATAACTGTTTTAATTGACCCTGGTGCAACTTTAAGTTATATTAGTCCTAGGATCGTGGAGCAATGTAAGTTGCAACCAGTTAAGTTTAGGGACCCTTGGCTAGTTCAGTTGGCAACGGGAGCAAAAAGACGAGTAACGACTAAGGTCAAAAACTGCCCTTTAAAGATAGGAGGACAGTCTGTTACAACAGATTTAAATGTGCTTCCCCTTGGCTCATACGACATATTGATTGGTATGGACTGGTTAGAAAAACACTGGTCTGTAATTAATTGCAAAACCAAGACTATCAGTTATAAGGATGAACTTGGAATAAAATAAGAAATGCAGGGAATTAAGTGGCCAGTGCAGATTCGGCCCATAACTGCCTCACAGTTAGCCAAATGCATTTGAAAAGGGTTTCAGATTTATGCCATTCAAGTGGGGTATGCCAACGCAAAAGACAAAACAACCATATTGGAGAATATTCTTGTGATACAAGAATTTGTCGATGTGTTCCCGGAAGAGATTCCCGGACTACCACCCAAAAGGGACATAGATTTTACCATCGAACTAGTGCCAGGAGCAGCCCCAGTCTCCCGAGCACCTTACAGAATAAGCGTGCCAGAATTGATAGAGTTGAAAATGGAGTTACAAGAGCTGCTAGATAAAAAGTACATACGCCCCAGTGTGTCTCCTTGGGGAGCCCCGGTACTGTTCATTAAGAAAAAGGACGAGACCCTCCGTATGTGTATGGACTACCGCCAATTAAACAAATTGACAATTAAAAATAAGCTAAGATAGCTTTTAGGACTCGGTATGGCCACTATGAGTTTGTGGTATTACCCTTCGAGTTAACTAATGCCCCTGCCACCTTTATGTGTCTGATGAACAGAGTGTTTCATCGATATTTGGACATATTTGTACTGATATTTATTGATGATATATTGATCTACTCTCGGACTATGGAGGAGCATTAGGAGCACCTCAGAATAGTGTTGCAGACCCTCCGAGAACACCAATTATATGTTAATTTCAGTAAATGTGAATTCTTTAAAGAGCAGATACAGTATTTAGGCCACATCATCACTAAAGATGGGGTCACCGTGGATCTCGAAAAGATAAGGACCATTATCGAATGGCCGATACCCAAGGATGTGGCGGACATCCAGTCTTTCATGGGCTTAGCAGGCTATTACAGACGGTTCGTTGAGGGATTTTCAAGAGTAGCTTATCTAATCACCTCCTGGCAAAAAAAGGGAAGAATTTTCAGGTGGACCCCTGAGTACCAATGGAGTTTTGACCAACTCAAACATTTACTCACTACGACACCTATTCTGAGTATAGCTAATCCCAGCAAGGAATATGTGGTGTGCACAGACGCAAGTAAGGAAGGGATAGGTGCTGTGTTAACACAGGAAGGAAAAGTGATAGCATACGAATCCAGGAAATTAAAAGAGCATGAGCAGAAATATTCTGCTTACGATCTAGAATTGGCAGCTGTAATTCACGCCCTGAAAATGTGGTGACATTATCTTATGGGGAGGAAATTTCTGTTATTGACATACCACCACAGTCTGACCAATTATTTTAGCCAACCCACTCTAATTGCAAGGCAAGCACGGTGGGTGGATTTCCTAAGCGGATTTGATTTTGAGATCAAACATTTAAACGGAAAAGAGAATCGGGTGGCAGATGCTTTGAGTCAAAAGTTGCAATGCTTATATAAGATTTCTTGTAGTGAAGGGAAAAGCCCCTTTGGGGAAATAATTAACAAGGCAGCCGAACAAGACACTGTTTATCAACAAATAAAACAGCAAGTGCAGCAACCGTCCAGCAAAGAAAAACAACCGAATTATGCTTTGGATGTTGTTGGAATGTTATAGTATAAAGGAAGGTTGTTTGTGCCCAACCAGGATAATATTAAAAATCTGATAATGGACGAGTATCATAAGATCCATTACGATGGACACTCGGGCTATCAAAAGATGATCACTGCACTTCGAAAGGAATACTATTGGTTGGGTATGAAGAAGGACGTGGCTGGTTAATTGGCTCGATGTCTAGAATGTCAACAAATTAAAGTAGAACGCCAACATCCTGCCGGTTTACTACAACCGTTACCCATACCGGAATGGAAATGGGAAACCATCTCCATGGACTTATCACCGAGTTTCCTAAGTCCAAGAAAAATAATGACTCCATCATGGTGGTGGTGGACAAGCTAAGTAAGTCAACACATTTTATACTGGTGCAATCTACATACAGAGCTGTGTAGATCCCTCATGTGTTCATGCAAAATATATTTAAGCTGCATGGGTTACCAAGAACGATAATTTCAGATCGTGATGTGAAATTCACATCCGTCTTCTGGAAAACATTGTTTGAAGAATTGGGGACTCAGCTGAACTTTAGCACAGCTTATCACCCTTAGACTGACGGGCAAACCGAACGGGTGAATCAAGTGGTGGAGGATATGTTAAGGGCATATGTGATGCAGCAACCAACCAAGTGGGAGGATTATCTGCACTTGGTTGAGTTCGCATACAATAACGGCTACCACACATCATTACAGATGAGCCCTTTTGAAGTATTGTACAGACGGAAGTGCTGCACCCCCTCGAGTTGGAGTGGACCGGAAGATAGATTGATGTTAGGTCCAGAAATACTTAAGGAAATGGAAGAATTGGTTAAAAAAGTACAATCTATCTGAAGGCAGCTCAGGACAGGCAAAAGAATTTCGCTGATCGAAAAAGTAGGTTTAAGGAGTATCAGGTCATTGATCACGTGTATGTGCGAATTCGAGCCAAAAGGAGCACATTACAGTGGAGCAGGTGCACTAAGTTTGCACCTAGATACTGTGGACCATTTCAGATCTTGGCAAGAATCAGGCAGGTGGCTTACCAGCTCGCTCTACCCAACCACATACGAGTCCACAACGTCTTTCATGTCTCTGTGTTAAAAAAATATGTTTATGATCCTAAACATGTGACTAATTGGCAGGATATTCAGGTGAGAATTATCACTGATAAATCAATCTAAATGTTTTCTCTTATCAGAAAACTGACTCAGGATGTTGCATGTTGCAGGTAGAACCGGAAGGAGAAATCTGGGTCGAACCGCTGAGCATTCTCGGCCGCAGAGAAGTCACGCTACGGAAGCGGGATATTACCCAAGTTAAAGTGCAGTGGCAGCACTTTGGGCCTGATGAGGCCACTTGGGATGACAAATAACTTATAAAACAAGCTTACCCAGGGTTGTTTGGTACTGAAGGACATCGAGACAATGTCTAATTTCAGGAGGGGGAGATGTCATATCCCCAGATTATTGTAAATATTTTTATTTACCTCAGTCAAAAGGACACAAATAAAGGGATGATTATTTTTATCTGTTGCATGAATTAATTAATATTTATTTATTTATTTTTCAGAAAATGGAAATGAGGAATGATTTCCTAGTAAGAAGAATGTTATATAACTTCTGAGGAGAGAAGTTAACATAATTAAAATATATATATATATATAATAATAAAGAAACGGTTGCAAAAATCCCTAACCACTTTTCCCCTCCCTAACCGTGGAATGGATTCCAGGAGAAAGAGAGGAAGGGGGAAAAGAGGACATTGTGCTGTAGAGGACAAGCAGTGGGGAAAGGGGGTGACTTACCACGTTTGGTGATGACCAGATGGTAAGAGCGCAGAGCGCAAGCAACCTGTAAAGACTGTAGTCTTTGAGTCAGCTAGGGGGGAGACTAGTCTTGAAAGACAGTCTCAAGGACGGGTGGAAGACTAGCTGCAAAAGGCAGTAGTGATCATATTTATAAACAAGTAAAAGGAGTGCTCTGACAGGAGGCGATTCAGGTATGCAGCCCTAACTTGAACTAAAAGAAATAGAATGCTTACTTTCTGTAGTTCTAAAGTTCCTTTGTTACTGAGAAAAGGGACAGAGTGGGGGGGTCGGGTAGAGTTTTATACATTAACTGTTATTTGGCTAAAGGGACTGTATGTACTTTTCTATTGAAAAGTGTCAACCGGGGGAAATCTCACCCTTATCTATCCTTGCTTAGTTAAACTTTTTCTCTTCTTGGTTTTGTTTTCTTTTGAAAAAAAAATGATTGTGCTAGACAATATTTCAGTAAGAGTTGTTTCAATTAAATAGCTGTGGAGGGATTGTGAAATTATAGAGTAATTAGTTCAAGAAAATTCAGATCCCCGAAAGAATTGGAACCCTGGCAAACAGTGGAACGCAGACAACATTCCGAGGGTACTTTGAAAGATCAAAGCAAACAGGAAACTATGCAGAGTGAAGACCCATTTCGAATATAGGAGAGAGTGCAGTAAATCAACTAAAAAACCAGGAGAAGCCCCCCTTGCAATTGAAATCTTGGACTTAGAAAGAAAGAAATGAAGATTAGTACACGCGGAACGACAGATGGGCTATCGAAGATAGTGAACTCACATACTAAGTCTAACTCACCTAGGAATTATCGGAGAACAGTGAAGAAAAAATTACTAGATAGCCCCAAATAATCATCGTAGGGTGCGAAGTCACTTCCTTTACACCAGTATTAAGTTTCTATCAAATTTATGAACATTGAAACCTAGCTTAAGAAAATAATCCAATTCGTAGTAAACAATAGGGCTACCAGGAGAGGGATGGCTAAAAATCTAGGGTAAGGGTTCGTGTTGTTTCGAAACCTGTAGTCCCTGAGGACAGAGGAATTTGACAACCAAACCCTACGATCATAATCAACCAAGAACAAAAAAAAGAGGAACCCTCTGGCGGTGAAACCCTGAAAGTTGGAAGTGAAGTGCAAAAACACAAAAGGAAATAAGAAATTTAGGAAGCCAAGTTTAATGGCGTTGGTTAGCAGACCTGCTAGATACAATGGTAAGAACACTGTAGGGTTTTATCATACATGTGCTCAGGTAACAATTTGTGACAACTAAAACGGAGTACGGGCTAGCTGATAGAACATATGTGAATTTGGTAATATGTAACCGAAACTATATTCTGTGCATATAAGAGAAGTAAAGAATCGAGCATAGCATCACATTGTATTCATGAAATTGTATCAATAAATGCAAAAACAGGATGAGTATTTATATAAGTATAAGTACAGTAAAATTTCCAAAACCAAAATTTAGACAAGCAGTGCCCTCACTGCTAGCAGTGGTATGCGTACCAATAGAAAAGTAAATAACACATATAAATTCTATAGACCTCCATTGTCACAATGAGTTTAACTGGATAACCGCATAAATTTTAGATCAAAAATGAACTCTAAGAACTATCTAATTGTTAATTACATCGTTGCTCGATATAAATATACAATTGGGAAAAACCCATTAAAACCTAACCCTCCTCCAAATTGAGGATGTTGGCTAAGAGACAAGCATAGCATAAATGCAAAAAGCCATAGCCATGCCTTAAGCTTTCCCCTTCAACCGGGGCAATATCTTACCCGTAGCTGAAGGACTGCTGCTGTAGAAGTGTTGCCCCATCACACAGGCCGAGCCAGGTCCGAAACCCCAACACTCTGCGTTGCATTTCAAATTACAGTAGAAACTGGTTAGAGTATCTCGTAATGGCTTGTGCGCCTTCAGCCATGAAGAACAAGAAAAGTAAAAGAGGAACAGAGAACCAGCTGGATGGAAACAATAAAAATTGTTTACCTGTAAAGGTTAGCCCACTGCCAGGCCACAGAGCTAAACTCGAAAACCAATTCACCAGAAATACAAGACCAGCACTGTCGAACAATGGCAGCATTGGAGCAAACCTCATGGGAGGTTTGCAAAAACAAATGAGGTCAATCTCGCCACAATTAGAGGTAAGGGAACCCCGGAATAAACACAACCGTTGGATCACAAAGGAGTGAACATCACCGTTAATCCGAGTGAGGATCCCAAGCCGGTCCACCAAACCATGTGCATGACAGCGCAGCCTGGAGTTAACACCACCCTTACCTAGAGAGGCTGGCCACATGATGGAGGCGGCCTCACACCAAATTAGAATGTGAATACATGTGGGTGGATCATAAAACCAAAACAAACCAACCTTCTGAGTATTAATTGCACTGTTAAGTGACACCTCTGAAGCTGCAGCAGTAGTAATTCGAGAGTTACGCTAAAATCAATCAAAAGTACTGTAGACTACCATGGGGAAATGCGGTAACACCCACTGATGCGGTGTTAAAAAAAAAAAAAAAAAAAAAAAAAAAAAAAAAAAAAAAAAAAAAAAAAAAAAAAAAAAAAAAAAAACAACAACACCAACAACACAACTTTTGGGACATTACTTACGTTTAATTATTTTTTTTTCCAGCTAAAGTTAACGATTAATGACAACACACACACACAGACATATATATAAACACACTTTCTGTAAGAGAAAAGAAATTCTACTGAATATATAGTTAATTAGGATATTCAAACAATATTTTAGTTCTTATATGAAATTCTTTATAAGAAATATATAATATATATTGTAAGTTATACAATTATATTATTAAATAGGCTAAAAATGTATTTTACTGAAGAGTGAAAGTGAAATTCACCACTAAGTTATTGTTGTGTTATGATTTTTACTTGTTTTTATAGGTATTTTATTTTGTTTTTGTTGGTCAGCTTGAGAAAATGTTTTTATTATTTTTTTTAGAAGTGAATATCTTAATCCTCATACGGATTTGTAGAATGAGCCATCGCTAATTAGGAAGATCCATTGGGACAAAACCATGGGTTAAGAATACATGAAAAACCATGGGTTGTCCAAACTTCTAAAAAAACATGAACTACTAATTTACCTTAATTTTATTTTAACTATTAATTTTTATTTTATTTTATTTATTAATGTTATTTTTATTTTTATGTAATTTGATCGAGTCAAAATGTTTAACATATTGGATAGGACGTTACAATATCTTTATATAATTTGACCAAGTCTAAATGTTTAACAAAATAGTATAGGGCATTACAACATTTTTACATCTTTATGTAATTTAACGAGTCTAAATGTCTAACAGGACAAGACAGGATATTGCAACACCTCTTCCATAATGGGTTGGAGAGCATTGCAATATCTCTTCCCTAATGGGCTGGAGAGCACCTCTCAGTGCAACCATGGAGATTCACCCCCATTTTACACCATAGATTATTAACATGTAAATATGCTTTGTTGCAATACCATGGGCCTATATTAAGAATATTCTAGAATATTTTCTAGAGATTAAGTCTCTACCACCCACCTAATAACTAGCTCAACCATATAAATTAATTGGTTGGTAAATGCCAATAGAAATCAATCCATAGTAAACATCAAAGCACTTCATACTACATTTCAAGTTGTTAAAAAAAAAGAAAAAAAAAAAAGAGAGAGTATAAAACCAATTGAATTATTAGTATCATTATTACTATTATTACTACCCTAACATAGACATGTTTATTGTAGAATAGAGTTTCTAGAATTTTAATTTAATTATTAATAATCATTACGTGGATGATAGAGATTTAACCTCCATAAAATATTCTAGAATACCCATAGTAGTATACACAAACCAAATGTTGAGATTTATCTCCAAAGTAGTTATGCTCTTTTTGAATTTTTAATTAAATTGATTAATTAAAAAAATGTCATATGAACAAGTGTCATTTGAAGTGAGTTATGCTTTATGAGCATGTGGTAAAAATAAGCCATGGTATTGGTCCATGCTATTGTAACAAAACATATTTACATATTCAAATGTCTATGGTAAAGTGGAATAAATCTCTATGATTAAGAATCTTGTTCCATGTTCTTTAAATGTATATATGCTTAAATGTATATATTAATTATTTTTGTAATTAATAATTATCGGTCTAGACCCATCTTAACTCTTAATATACCAAGCAGGATGAAATCTCTTGAGGTGCAAACCTCTTTTACAATGAAAAGAGATTCCATCTCACTTGGAGATTGATAGATATGGAGTTAAGATGGATCTAAACTGGTTTAATTATTAATAATTAATAGTTATTATCAAAATGTTTACATAACATTATAGAACAAGACATTACAACATCTCTTCCATAGAGCACCTATTAACCCCATAATGATTATGTAACTATATTTAAATTTAATTAATAAACACATAAAAACTTTATACTTGCAATACAACAAGATGCTTAACCATGAATCACTTTACCATGGATATTAACTTGTACGATGGACCAATACCATGACTTATCAATAACACATGTCCAAAAATCATAACTCATTTCACTTTCAAAATGTTTTATTTTATTTTATTTTATAACATTTTTAATTAATCCAAAAATTAAAAAAAATAAAAAATAAAAATGTAACAATTACTTTTGAGATATATCTAAACCCCCCATCCTTGTCACTACTAAAAATATTCCATTGAAAAATAAAATTAAAAATGAGAATAATTTTATATATAGAAATGTGAAATTTATATATATGAATAAATATTATAAAGAATTTACATACATCCATTTTAATTAAAGATATACCAAGCTATGAGAGGAATCAAATCTTTTGAGGTGCAAATATTTCCTCAGTTTTGCACTCAAAAAAAGTTTGCATCTTGAGAGATTTGATCCCTCTGGGTGGTTGATAGATCTAGAGTTATGCTGGATCTATGTTGGTAATTATGAAGAATGAAATGAAATGAGAGTGGGTGTAATAATTATTAAGAGTGAGAAGAAATTAAAGTGATATGAAAAATGATGTTAGTCAATATAGATCTTTTAGCATGTTCCAAAAGTTATCATCATCAAGAGGGATCAAATCTCTTAAGACACATTTTTTTCTTTTAATTACAAAAATTGAAGAAATGTTTGCACCTCTAGAGATTCAATTCTGCATAACCGCCTGAAGGATTCAAAGTTATGGAACATATATGAGTGTTTTATTAAAAAATAGAACGAGGATCCAACCCGAAACCATTATATTTCTTTAGAATTGATAGTATCCCTTATGCGTTTCAAATTAAGCATGGTGACTCAATCCAAACTCTCAAGCGATATCTTTATGATCCAAAAAATTGTTCCCTTTCCAACTAAAGATTTTCCAAAAAACTCCCAAGATCTAAATGCATTTGCTTTCCATTACTACTTATTGTTTATATTTTGTCTAACTTTTAGTTTTTCTTGGCAAGATGTTTTTTCCCTTTTCCCAACTTGGATCCAATTTGTGTTTTCTGGTGGATCAATGGTGTTGCTCTTCTGAGAGTGTTCTTTGTCGGCTTTATCACTTTGTCCATATACCCAATCAACCCAGTAGATTGTGTTTTCAATCTTACTTTTTGTAAACTCAGTGGGGGTTCCAAAGTTCACAAGAGTTTGTTGAACTTTTTCCTCCTTTGTTTCTAAATTCGGTGAGTCTGCTTTGACTTGCGTTTCTTCATAGTTCTCTTTTTCTTCCTTCAACAAATATTCTTTGTCTTCTTCTTGGTTTTCTTTTTCTTCCTCCATATCTTGGAACTATTCTTCCATGTGTACTATATAATGTTTGTATGAGCACATTCCCACCATTTGGGCTTCCAGTTGCTTTTTCGACTTCTATTATTCAGTAGCCTCTTGGGACAATTCTTGATTACATGCCCTGTTTCATAATGTGAAATTTTGATTACTATTGTAGATATTGGTTATTATTCACCTATTTTAATATATTATTTGTCTTTTGCAATTAACTTGCAGCAAATATTGAATAAAACACAAATGCAACTTCACTGAAAAATAAATAACCATATGAACTCATATGTGCACACACATATAATGAACACCAAATTTTTGGACAAATGTCCCTGGAATAACCCCGAAGGGGAAACCAATTCTACATATCATAGTTTTATTATTAATTATTTAGGAAAAATATTACAAGTGGTTTCCATAAAATAGCAAACCTCCGAAAAAATATTTTCTTCACTTCTGCAAGTGTATTTGCCCTTTTGGAAGCAACTCAACCCCTGAGATCAAATTCGGCAACCTGACAGATAAATTCATCCCTCCTAGCAACTCAACTTAGCTAGGAATAGTGCTCGACCTCCTCTCGAAAATTTGATCTCAATGGGAAATCAAACTTCCTTATGCAAACCGACCCTCTTCTAGGAATTTCTTCCTTCCTCTGACAACTCAACCTCCTTGCTCAATTCACACCACTACTGGAAATTCAACCTCTCTGTAGAAAATCGATCTTTCTCTATCACTGAGAATTTGGAAATCACTGTGAATATTTTCTCTTTGGAAATTTGATCTTTGATCTTTATTGAATCCCTTCTGCTAGTGTCCTTTTGTTGCCTTTGCACCCTTCCTCTCCCTGCAATGTTGTGTCTCGATCTCTCATTGATCTTGTGTGTTCTCCAAATGACCGATTGATCTCCTCTTATAATCTCTTGTTGATGAATCAACAACCATGATCTTATCTCAATCGATGGCTAAGATCATCATGACCCCTTCTCATAACTTTTCTGGAAGTCTCTAGAGGAAAATTGATTTACCCCAATTAATACTGATTAATTAAGCTATTTCCCTAAGTTAGACTTGAAAACTAATTAACTGCTTAATTAATTCTAATCAAGGCATTTTATTGCAAAACCTTTTTTGGATAATGGAGAAAATGTGTTCCCTAGCTTCATAGACACAATACTAGAACACTTTTCCAAGCTGCACAAACCAACAATCCCTCTTAGTGAGGAAGGTGTTTTGCATAACACCCAAATTGTCTATGAAGAAGATGAATCTCACCTTCCCTAAAGTCTTAGTCAATATATATGTTACTTTCTTGTCTGTAGGTATAAACTGTAGTTAGGCAATCCTGCACTGCATACAATCCTTGATGAAGTGGTATATAATGTCTATATGCTTGGACCTGTCATGAAACACCAAATTATTTGACAACCTAATGCAACTTTGATTGTCACAATGTATCACTATCGTCTCAGCCCTCTGACCAAAAAATGATACTAGCAACTTCCAAAGTCATATGGCCTCGCATGTAGCCATGCTTACTACTATGTACCCTATCTATGCAAAACTTGTTGAGTTATGTAGCTTGGGAGGTACTCCACAACCCTAGGAGTTGGGTTTGTGTCAGTTTGCACCATCAAAGGGTTTGTGGCTGAAGAACCCAATTAGAGGGATTTTAGACCCAAGAAGGGGTTTAAAAACTAAAAAGGAAATATTATTATTTCCTATGGTCTAGAGGACTAAAATCCTAGATCTAGAGGGTTCCTAAGAGGCCTAAGGAAAATCCATTTAAGAAGCCTTAAGGATTAAGGCTAGAAGAATCAAGTGAGTGAGTACCATCATTTGATCATAAAGGCTAGAGTTGTAGCCCAAGGAGAGGCCAAGATAGTAGGCCAAGTAAGGATGCTAGAGAAGGCCTAAATCTGATCCATCCAAGTGCATTTCATCCAAGAGGAAGACAACTCTAGGTTGTTGCAGGTCAAAGGAGCCAAGATGGAAGGTGAGGGAGGATGTGAACTAAGGATTCTTCCTCCATGTTTTAATTGGTCGTGTTGAAGTAGTTTTTGGCCGATTTTTGGCAGTGTTTCGGGTATACAAATGAGACACATTGTCTCTATGATCTTGGTCGCAGAAATTATGTGTCTACGAGGAGGAGTTGAGACATGGTTTATATGTGATTTGTGGTCATATAACCTAATGAAAGAAGGTTGAGAATGCTTGAGGTATAACCCAGAGCATAGAGGGCTAAATGTGAGGGATGAGCGAATATATGGAGGTTTATTATGTCTAAATTAGGGCAAACTTGTGGAAGCTACAAGTGCCCTAATAGGAGGCCAAAATCCTCAAGGTATTATGCTCAGATCAATGTTTATTTGGACTGATATAAGAAGGATGAGAACTTGTATTCCAAGGTGAATGAGTGTTAGGGATGGATGGTTGTTCGAGATTTGAACAACAATTGTTTATATGCCCTAGTTGAGGGCCAAACCCTAGCTCGTAAGTGGGATGAACTCTATCCCAAGGTTCAGATATATATGCTCAAGTTCAAGGCAATGGGAAGGAGGTTGAGACACCATAAACCATAGATCTATGGTTGTGTGAGAGTCATTAGTCCTTAAGAAAGCTCATTGGTGTGTTTTATAGGTTGAGCAAGCGTTTCAAGGAGAGAAGACCTACCTCTAGTGTGAACAAGAGCAATGAACAAGGGGATAAAAGAGTTGGGTATGTTCAAAACAATGAGGGACTGATATGAGTTCTGTTCATAGACTTTGAAAAAATATTTGAAGTGGGCTAATTATAGATATCCTTGATGATTCAAGGACTATTAGAGGTTGAATTATGGTTTCCCTAGTTCACTAATTTGGTGTTACAAATCAGAGATAAGAGGGTTGGTTGCAAAATCCCTAAACAGACAAGGAGTGAATGCATGTGGGCATATTTGAAAGCCCTAAGAAGTGTGACAGAAGTAGTTGATATGTCACTGAGGCAGGGCAATTTTAGAGGCCCTAGGATCAACCTGTTGAATTGGCAAGAAGGTTGACACATGAGAATATCTAGATGGTAGTGCATTGTTCACAAACGAAGTTGCGAACAAGGACTTTCATATGTAGTATGTAGAATATTGAATATCTCAAGTGCAATGTGCATGAAAGGAGCCATGAACTGTTAGGATACAGATTGTTGGAACCCTAGTTCAAGAGTTGCAGATGAACACACTCTAGTGAAAATTGGGTAGTTCCACAACACCAACGTGTGTTCATCCTAATGGAGTGGGAGGGTTGCTAGTGGGTAGATCTATAAGCTAAAGTTCCATGACACAAAGGAGTTGCGATCATTGATAGTGGTAAGTTGAGAAGCTAAAGATGTAGTTGCAGTGATTAGTAGATGGGAAGGCAAGTGGACCCACTAGATGTTTTCAAGGTACGTGGATTGAAAGGGTTGTGTGTGGCCACCATCAACAAGTAGGCCAAGTAAAATTTGTTTAGGGTAGATTAGTGGTCAAATTGATTGACACCAAGCCTTAGTTGTGTCCTTATATTAGACTGTATGTAAGGGCCATGATCCCTAGTACGAGAGCCCTAAGATTGTTGTATTCTAGATTGTAATATAACAAGTAGAGGGTTTAAAAGTTAAAAATTGTCTTGTGCACTAGTTGATTCATTGGTGTTTGTTATTATGTTGTGAGAAGTAGAAGTGTTGTGGCATTTGAATGTGTTTGTGTTCGAGATTTTAAGACCCAAACCAAATTCTTGAGTGTCGTGGAAAATCAACAGAACTCAGTGCCATATACTTCTACTTCCTATTGTACCAAGAAATAACTCTTGATCCCATGGTGAAGAAGCACCATGAAGTGATTTTCTGATCCACTTTGTTACCTGCCTAGTCTGCATCCGTATAGCTAACCAATTTGACACCATCACCTTGAGCACATCTAATCCCATACTTGATAATGTCACACAAATACCTCAAAACATGTTTAGTTTTTGTTTGATGCACTCTCTTTGGCTCCACCATGAGATGGCTAAGAGAGTAACTGCATAGCATATGTTTGGCCTGGTGTTGACAAGATACATGAGAGAGCCTATCAGTTGCCTGTACAAGGTGGGGTCCACATCCTTCTCCCTAGATGCATCTATATTCCTCTAATTTGTGATCATGGAGGAGACATGGCTCTTGCAATCCTCCATCTCGAATCTCCTCAAGATCTCAATGTAGTATTTTTCTTGACCAAGGAAAATCTCGCCATCCATTTTCCATACCTCCATGCCTAGAAAATGGTGCATGAGCCCTAAATACATCATCTTCAAATCAACTACAAGATCCCTCTTACACTCCTCGATGAACCCCAGTGAACCTATCAAGAACAAGTCGTCCACATATAGGACAAGAATGAGAACATCACCCTCAATGACCAAGTAGTATAGGTTAGAATCTACCTTATTGTTCATAAAGCCCAAACCCTACAAGTATCTACCAATGCACTCATATAATGCCTTGGAAGCCTACTTGAGTCTATACAAGGCTCTATTCAACCTACGCATGTGGGTCTCTTTGTTGTGTGCCACAAATTCCTCCAGTTGTTCAGTGTACACCTCTTCCTCCAGTTCACCATTCAGGAACATCGTCTTGACATCCAATTAATGGATCTTTCATCCCATCTATGTTTCTAATGAGATTGCAAGTTGTATAAAAGTGTACCTAGAAATAGGAGGAAAAGTATCCTCGTAATCGATTCCCTCCTTCTGAGAGAACCCCTTGGCCATGAACCTAGCCTTGTATTTCTCAATGTTGCCACCTACACCATGATTGATCTTATATATCTAGTGTGATCTAATAACTGTCCTATCCGTCAATCTGGGTATAACCTCCCATACATTGTTCTACATGATAGAGGAATATTCCTCAATCGTAGCATCTCGTCGCACCCGTTATTGTTTGGCCTCCTGATAGTTGGAAGGTCTGTTATCCACCAACTGGTTGACCAATTCCATGCAACCAATGTAGTTTTGGTTGTCTCTACTCTCTCATGCCCATCCCATGAGTCCCCATAAACCCTTGAGCTTCCCTGAGTGTCTATTGAACCTCACTGTTCCTCCTACCAACAATGGAGTTAGGAATATCCACCTCCATGACCTCCGATTGCATCTCCTTGATATGCTAAATCTGTTGCTCCATGCTCTGAAAAGCTTCATGAGCACTCACATCTAAAACCATGCTTGTACTCATTATTGTACTCATGGTCTTCTATTTCCCCTGCTTTTTCTTCTCAACTCTATAAGCTTATGTTAGTTTCTTACTCTGATCTTTAGTTGTTGGCAATTCTCTAGATCTCCTGTATGCCTTGTCCTCCATGAAATTGACATCTCACCCGTCTATAATCCTCTTGGCCCATGACATGATGATCTTGTATGTCTTTGAGGTTTCATTGTATAGAAAAAAGTAATCTCACTCTATAGTCTAATCCAACTTCAAACATGTCTCCCCTAGAATGCGTCAATACGCTAGGCTGCCAAATATATTGAAATGACTGACATTTGACTTCTTCTCATTGAATGCCTGCTTTGGTTTCATCTTACCAAGCACTCTATGTGGGAACATTTTTCGTATATAAATTGTCATACTACATGCCTCTGCCCATAAGTAATGTCTTACTGCAATGTTGTATCTCAATCTCTCACTGGTTTTGTGTGTTCTCCTAATGACCCATCGATCTTCTCTTATAATCTCTCGTTGACGAATAAAATACCATGATCTTATCTCAATAGATGGCTAAGATCATCTTGACCCTTTCTACTGACTTTTCCGGAAGCCTTTGGAGAAAAATCGATTTACCCCAATTAATTATGACTAATTAAACAATTTCCCTAAGTTAGGAAAATTAATTAACTACTTAATTAATTCTAATTGAGGCATTTTCTTGCAAGACCTTTTTTAGGTGTTAGAGAAAATGTATTCCCTAGCCTCATAGACATAATTTGACACTAGAACACTTGTCCAAGCTACACAAACTAACACATAACATGTGCGAAATTAGAATTAAACATATGCATAATCAAGCTTTTGAACCCATACATAATCTGGTGGTGTTGGATTGATGTCGGTAGGAAAACCCTCGTTAAAATCCATCTTTGCACAATTTGAGCATATGTGGTTTTAGGGAAATGCTCATATCCTAGGCTGCAACTGTAGTATTTTCCTATTGCATTTCCAGTAGTAGCGAACATAGAGAAATTCCAAAGATGTAGGGGAAGGTTTTGAAGCATTACCCATATAAGAGCTAAGGAGATTGTCCATGCAACTGGATCAAAAGAAGGGGACCATGGCTACATGAAGAAACCGACACTACCCTAGAAATAGGGCTTGAAATGCTAGGCGATCTTCTTATCCTCATGGTTAGTGAAGAGAACAACAAAAAAAACCTAAGCCAGAGGGAAAATATTCAGATCTTAATACAAGAGGGGTTTCCATGTATCAGAAATACACTTATGTAAATCAATCAACTACGACCAAAATCCATTAAATATACAGAGCAAACCAAGTTCTAAAAAATATTTTGCACTAGTGATGGCTTCATCCCCCGGAGGGACATTAAAAGAAGGGGCTTCATGGGCAATTAGAAAAGCATTTCCGGATTTCAACATGGTACCATAAGAAACCCCAACTTGATCTACTTGAGAAGAAAGACTTGCTAAACTAGCTGCCATTTCTTCAAGGTTTACTAACTTCTCTGTTGGGATGCGAATATGCAAATTATGTTGATTCTTAATAATATTATTTATGTTTATATACATTTCACATATCTATATAGAAATATTCTTATGTTTAATTTAATTAAAACTTTGGTAATACATATAGTTATATATTATAATGTTTTTTTGGTAAGTTCTAAATTCTATATTAACCAATGTAATATTTACATCACAAACATAACATTATCCTATCAATTTTCCTTAATTTTCCAGTCTAGAAACCAATCAAAGGCAATATTTGAGACTTAGACATAAATCCTGCAAAACTAGCATTACATTCTTGGAGTGGCTAGTGTTCCTTGTACAAAACTTAGCATCAACACCAATGACATAACAACAACAAAAACGAAAAGACACATAGAACTAAGTAACTAGAAAACATAAAACATGGTTTCCATCTACAACATATCCAACAAAGACAGTGAGGATAATTGATAGGTGGAGGGTGCTCCAGGTTGCTTGGTGGAGATGGTTTGCCAATGTGTAGAATGATTGCCTCCATGTGTTCCATGCACTCGTCCATAAGTTGATAACGCAAGTGTAGTTCCTCCATGTGGAGGAGAAGCTCATCCCTATTTTTGTTTCTCTTAAACAAAAAATTGCATAGAACATTATTGTTTTTCCAATAAAGGTCAATAGTGTGAATATATTGATTTTGTCAACCTTTAGCAGTACCAAGATCAGGGACCTAATTTAGAACCAACATCATAACTTCTAAATTAGAAATATTGTCCCTTTCTTCTACAACCTCTTGTTCAATATCATCAATTTCCCATTGAATGACCATTGGAGTGTGCTTCTGATATCTATTAGCAAAGGTGTGGGCTTTAGCCTGAGCTTGAGCGTTGCGGCCCCCATATCCCCCCCTTGAACATTGCAATTTTTGAGGCATAAAAAATGACCAAGGAAGCTCTCGATATGGACTAAAGGTGAAGAAAGGATAGACAATAAAAGAGGGGAGGATGATACAACATAAATCATAAGGAGTAGGAGGTCAAGGAGAACCCAACGAAGGAGGGAGCTCAAATGTTTGAAGCCAAAGATAATAAAAAGAAGCAGAATGAGCTGAGAAGGCGGTTGGAAATAATATAACAAATAAAGCGTAACAAAGACTAGCATAAAACAAGTGAGAACCACAATAATGAGAAATAATATACCTGCAACATAGTAGTCAAATTATGGTCAGTGAAGGGAGGCAACAATGCCAGCTTTAAAGATTTTATGTAGACTTTGAGTTCCCCTTGTAGTTTGATGACCAAGGAGACAAATGTGATCAAACTTGATGATAATAGACATAGAGAAGAATGAACCATGCCAAGAGGGCCTAGTCCTTTCTATGCCAAGCAAAAACAAGGCGATGACAATTTCCCTTAAACATTGAAAGTTCTCAGACTCTTTGTGAGACTTATCATTTTCCTCTAACATAAATTAATGAAAGGAATTAGAACGTTCCCCTTTGGGAAACATATTTTATGTGACAAGCTTTGGGACTGGTGTTACCATCAATGACAACCTCCCCGTTATTACAGACCATTATTACACAATGAATTCTTAAGGACCTATGTTTGGTTAGGTTAGATCTTGCTCGAAGCTAATTAAATACTCACCTAAGATAATCCATGTGGGAGGGTGTTTGACGACACATTGCAGGCCAAATTTTCACAGGTGCACAACCAGTTGTTGGCCCCACTTGTCACGCTCTCTTCTCGAGTCACCCCTAGCAGAGAATATATATATATATATTATATATATATATAATATATATATATATATATATTCTTGGCATTGTTTGACATGTTTTATAATTTTTATAAGTCAATCTTTTATATGTTTATTAATTACATGTTATAAAATATATGAATCATTATTATTTAACTTTATTTTAATATGATATGCATACTATGTTTTTTTGGTCGAAATGATTGTTTGTAATTTTATTAATAAAAATAAATTACAATATAACAAATTAAATGGGCCTCGAGTATGTAATAGCCTTGGTCAAAAATCCATGTAATAAAGTTAATAGATGCAAAATAATAACCAAGGTCATGGGTCATGTATTGCAAGATGAATGTTGGGCAAAAAATAGTGACAGGGATCACTTGTGATTAATTAATGGCTATGGAAATTGGCAAAGACAAAGGCAAAGGCTTTGGAAAGGCATGAGACATTTATTAGAATTTTATTTATGAAAATAATGAAAAACAGGAGAAAAGGGAGGTGAAAGGTCACATGTTGCATGTGAGGAGGAAAATGAAGGAAAATAATGGAAAACTAAAGAAAATAGAGGCCTCATTAATAAAAATTCTTCTCAGGATCAGTTTGTAACCTTTTGTCAGTGTGATAGATTTTCGTCAGTTCAGTTTTGGAGCTCTCATTTTCTACTCTCTCTCTCTCTCTCATACTCTTAGACACTTAGAGTTTTCTTGGAGTATCCATGGAGGAGTGTGGCATACTTGGGATTTGGAGCAAGAAGGAAAAATAAGAGAAGCAAAGCATAAGAGGACATCATGATCAACAACTACAACAAGTTTTGCTTGCAGGTATCGAATCACATGCATGATTTTCTTTCTAGTTTTGGCATGCATGGTGCATGCATGTGGTTTCTTGGTTATGATCTGTCATTGTCATGGAGGATTGCTTGCATTGATAGTGGCTTTGCCTAGCCTTGCCATTTCCTGGATAACCATGGTGTTGTGGGTTCCTTTCCTCTTGTTTTCTAGTTGGTTCTCATGTTCCTTATGGCTATGGGTTGAGTTACTAGGTCCTGGAGCATTGGTTGGACAAATTCTCTAGAAGCCCTATAACAACTTGGATTGAGTTACTAGTCCTGGAAGCCTTGGTTGGAAAAACACTCTGGAGTCGTTAGAGGGTTGAGTTACAAGTCCAGGAAGCCCTAGTTGGACAAACGCTTTGGACCCCGACAACAGTTGTGGGTTGAGTTACTAGTCTTGGAAGCCTTGGTTGGAACAAACACTCTTGAGCCCTAGATAACATGGGTAGAGACTGATCTGGTGATGGTTAGTCATGTCCTGCCGTGAGATGGAATCATTGGTTGAGGGTTGAGGTGGTTTGGCCTCTGGAAGCCCTAGTTTGGTTTTCTTTGATTTATTTCATGAGATCCCACATTTATGCTTGGAATATGGAAGAGGGGTGATTAGCTAAAAGAGATATTTGGTTCAGCCCAATCTATTGTCAGGTTGGTACGTGGAATTCCCTGACTGGGTTGGATTTGCATATGTAAATAAGAGCTCCTTTTCCTTTGGTATTTTATGAGTAAATGTGCTTGCCATTATGTGACCTTAATGGTTGTTTCCTCATTGAAATATCTCTAGTTATTTGTTGGTTATAAGCATGTTTTATGACCTTTATCATATATGTATCTCATCATGTTTTGGATAGTATATGAAATGTTAATGAATCAATGACTTAATAGATAAAAATGCAACTATTGTGAGGAGATATCAGTTGTATTTGATGATTCTCAAATAAGTATGAGATCCTTATGCTCAAATATGTTGTTGTGACCTGTAGATTACCTGTTGATGATATGTTTGACGAAATGCCTATCATGGCTAGTAGGGGTTAGATCAATTCCTTGTTCAAGTGTTTGAATTAGTAACCTAGTTTCAATGTTATTTATTATTTCTAGAAGTTTCATGAAGTTCTAGGCAGTGGCCTGAGTCTTGGCCCTAAAAAGGTGGCACAAAATTCGGGGTTGCTGGCACTGAACTGCACAAAAAAGGCCATAGTCGCATGGATGTCTTCTTGAGGGTCCCTGTCATATGCATGCCTTGTCATGGGAGTGATTGAGGCTCTAGATCAGTTAAAAAGCAATTTCTCTCAGGGGTTGGACACCTGAAGGGGTTGGTTGGCACTTGAAGGTTCTGAAGCTTTTAAGGAAGGTCAGATTCATCTTGTCTTGTTGATTCCACTTCCTTAACTATACATGGGGCATTGAATCACATCATAGTAACTCTTCGTCACATGTTTACTCCGGTGGACTGGTTAGCTTGGGTAAATGTGGGAAGAGAGTGTTATAGAGTGGTATCAGAGCATGGTTTCATTCTCCTTGGATGAATGTGTTGTCATATGTACATGTTGGTTGCATATGTGGCCTTATGCTTGTGGTCTATGTGCTTATTGTGTTCATGGTTGTTGTTGTGATGTCATGCAAAAGTTGATGGTGTTGTTGTCAGAATGTGTTCGTCATGAATTATTGTTATTATTTGTATGTATTGTGTATGCATGTGTGTCGTACATATATGCATGCATTGTGTTTGGTTGGCATTGTAGTTGTGGCATCATGTGTGGTAATTGGGTGATGATTGAGATGATGTCCATCTACTGTGATGATTATGATTATACATGTATTGTGCTAATCTGGTTATTCTTGCAGACGAGATATCCTCCCCTGAACTAAACTGAGGTACGTTGGTTTTTTTATTATTTAGTTTAGCTAGCATGATATAACTTGCAGGAAGAGAAGATCAAACATGACTAGCAATATGGTAGACTACATATCACAAGATTATCCCTATAGATAAGATGAGCAGCACGGTGAGGGATATTCTCCTGACATAGCAAACACCCTAAGAAGTTTGAAGGAAAAAATAAGAAGCTGTAAAGAAATAATAGTTGAATCATTCAATCACAAGAGAGACTTGTTAGGGCACACGAGGAATAAGCATAAGTCACTGCAGTGATTCTTTAGAGCTTGTCAGACTTGCAGAGACAAGGGCCACTTAGAATTAGTCATGGACCGAAGGATAGGAGTAATAGATCATGTGCTAGCGGGTCACACGGTGGGCACAAGTTGGATAGAGATGACACGGTTAGAGATGGAAGATTCTTGGATACACCTAATAGATGAGGCAATGAACATGGGATCTACTCTAGTTCTAGTTCAGATAGGTATCATGGTCATCATCATTATCATCCTTACAAGAGGAGTGATATGGGATATTTTTCAGATCAGTTCAAGAAAGAAAAGCCACCTACATTTGATGGGGAAATGAAGAAGTCACAAGATTCCGAAGAATGGTTGCTTGGGATGAATAAGTTCTTCAGGTTGCATGATTACTTAGCTAACATGAAGGCTATAATAGCTACATTCAGTCTTAAAGGTAAAGTAGATATTTGGTGGGAAGATGTAAGGAATGACAAATATATTCATGAAGAGAAGTTGACCTTGAGTGAGTTCGAGAGATTATTCAAGAAGAAGTATCTATTAGAGAGAAACTATGATGACATGGCAAAAGAATTCTATGAGTTGAAGATGGGATCCATGACCAATGAGGAGTACACTAGCAGATTTTTGGAGTTATTGAGATATGTGCCTTACCTCAAGGAGGAGAAGGCCAAGATTATGAGATTCATCAGTGGGTTGTCAATAGCATTCAAGGACAGGATTGAGTTTGATGAGCCTAAATCATTGGAGGAAGCCATCAAGAAGCTAAATCATTGTTATGAGAAATCAAAGCGTAGATCAGAGACTAAGCAGGTTTGGAAAGGTAATGAGAAGAATAAAGGAAAATTGGATAAGATGCGAGCAAGACCTCAGGACATAGGTAAAAAAGATAATGCAACACCGCCTAAGAAGTTCAATGCATATGATAGAGGATAGGGATTTCAGTTTGAGGAGAAGAACAAGGATGATGGTAGGAAGCCCTCGCAATGTTGGACTTGTGGAGGAGAGCATTGCAGAAGAGATTGTCCACAATATCAGGGTGGTAGGCCTGAGATCTATAGTGCACAGGAAGCGCAAAAAGTTGGGGATGTTGGAGAGAGTATTCCACGGATTTATGCAGCACTGGATAACAGGTAGGCAGATCACCAGGCGTTTATTATTGAGATGGACAGTAAGCTTTGTGATCAAGTTCTTTCTATTTTGATTGACCTAGATTTAATTATCGTTATGTAAATCTTGACCTGGTGGATAAGTGTGGTTTGAATAAATAAGTGCATGTAGAATCTTGGTCAGTGCAGTTGGTTACAGGTACACATAAGAGAGTTCATCATTGGGTAAGAGCTTATGCATTTGAGGTGAATGGTATGCCTACATCAACACATATGGATGTACTTCCATTGGGATCATATAATATGCTTTTGGGTATGGATTGGCTATTTCTTCATAGGACCAAGGTGGATTGTTATGACAAAGCTATCGAGTGCTTGGATGACAATGGGGACCAAAGAGTCTTGCAGGGTATGAAGAAAGCAACATAAGTTAGAATGGTGACAACTATGCAGGCCAAGCGCAGTCGCAGGAAAGGGTGTGTTTTTTGTAGTGCATATTTCTAGTGATAAAGGTAAGGATGTTGAGGATGCAAAAGTTATGAAGAGGTACCCAATTTTGCAGTAGTTTTAGGATGTGTTTCCCGTAGAAATTTTAGAGTTCCCGCCTCACAGGGAAGTGAAATTTTCTATTGAGTTGGTACAAGGGGCAACATCGGCGTCAAAGGCACCAGACAAGATGAGCACATCGAGTTTGGTGGAGTTGAAGTTGCATTTGAAGGAAATGCTTGACAAGGGATACATTAGGCCAAGTGTGTCACCTTGGGGTGCACCAATGTTGTTTGTGAAGAAGAAGGATGGTACTCTCAGGTTTTGCATTGATTACAAGCAGTTGAATAAAGTGACCATCAAGAATAGGTATCCATTGCCGAGGATTGATGACTTCTTTGATCAGTTGAAGGGAGCAACAATGTTCTTGAAGATTGATCTGAGATTAGGATACCATCAGGTACAAATTAAAGAAGAGGGCATCTACAAGACTACTTTTCGGACCAGGTATGGGCATTACGAGTGGTTTGACTAATGATCCAACTACTTTTATGTGTTTGATGAATAGTGTATTGCGTCCTTATCTGGACAAGTTTGTTATTGTATTCATTGATGTTATATTGGTATATACTAAGAATGAGGAAGAACAAGTCGAACATTTAGCAATTGTGTTGATTGCTAAGAGAGCATCAGTTGTATGCTAAGCTTAGTAAATGCAGTTTCTTTTATATAGAGGTACATTACTTAGGGCATGTGGTTTCCAAGGAAGGCATAATAGTGGATCCATAAAAGATAAGGGCTAACATGGAACGTGAATCTCTTAGGAATGTGGATGAGGTGAGATCATTCATGGGATTAGCATGTTATTACAGGAGGTTTGTCAGGAACTTCTCACATATTACTTATTGTATTACATCGTTGCAAAAAAAAAAAGGTGAGAAATTTGAATGGACAAAGGAATTTGTAGCAAGTTTTGAGCAGTTGAAGCAGTTGTTGACAAATGCTCCACTATTAAATATTGCAAATTGAAACAAAGAGTTTGTGGTGTGTACAGATGCTTGCAAGGGAGGACTTGGTGGAGTCCTTATGCAGGAAGGACAAGTAGTATGTTATGAATCAAGGAAACTGAATGAACATGAGCAAAATTATCTGACACATGATCTTGAATTGGCATCGATTGTCCATGCATTGAAGATGTGGAGACACTATCTTCTTGGTAGGAGGTTTGTATTGATGAGTGATCATAGTGGATTAAGGTATCTATTTGACCAAACGAATGTAAATTCTAGGCAAGCTAGATTGTTGGCCACGATTAGTGAGTTTGACTTTGAGATGAGGTACGTTAAAGGTAGAGAGAACAGGGTTGCAGATGCTCTCAACAGGAGGATACAGGTAAATCATATAACAACTATAAACTCCTATGGGGCATATTTACAGGATCAAATTTTACAGGCAAGACAACTAGATGGCAGGTGCATGGAGCTTATGCACATGTTACAACAGAGTACAGGTGGTTAAGATGTGGACTATCATCTTACAACAGATGGTTTAGTGAAATTTAGGGACAAGATATATGTGTCGGACAACAGTGAGCTCAAGAAACTTATCTTGAGGGAACTTCATGCTAAACCATATTCAGGTCATCGAGGATATCAAAAGACATTGACAATAGTGAGGAAGCTATACTATTCGCTGAATTTGAAGAAGAAAGTGGCAGAGTTTGTGGCTAGATGCTTGGATTGTCAATAGATAAAGGTAGAATGTAAGCACCCAGGTGGATTACTACAACCGATTCTGATTCCAGAGTGGAAATCTGAGGTCATTTCCATGGATTTCATTACAGGTTTGTTGATGACATCTAGACAACATGATTCTGTCATGGTTGTGGTTGACATGTTAACAAAGGTACCGCACTTCATTCCAGTGAAGTCTACTTATTCAATTAATTATGTAGCACATGTCTACATTAGATAGATAGTGAGGTTGCATGGTATTTCGAAGAAGATTGTGTCAAACAGAGATGCAAAGTTCACTTCTATATTCTATAAAGAGTTATTTGCAGGTTTGGGTACAAAGTTGGCCTTTAGTACAACTTATCATCCACAGACATAGAAGGCCAATAAGATTTTGGAGGACATGCTGAGGATGTATATGATTCATCAAAAATGGAGGTGGGAAGAGTATCTTCCACTAGTTGATTTTGCTTATGATTCACTAAGGATGAGTCCATTCGAGGCACTGTATGGGTGGAGTTGTAATGCTCTCATCAGTTGGAGTGATCCAGTTAACAAGGTGTTGATAGGACCAAACATGTTAACAGAGATGGAATAAGTAATGCCAGTAATCAAGAAGAATATAAAGGAAACACATGGAAAACATAAAAGTTATGCAGGTTAGAACAAGATGTTTAAGGAGTTTCAGGTTGGGGAACAAGTGTACTTACACATCAAGCCCAGGAAGAGATCCTTGAGGATTGGATCATCTACCAAGCTGGCGCCTTGGTTTTTTGGACCTTTCAAGATCCTTGAGAGGATCAAACCAATAGCTTATCGACTTGCACTGCCTCCAACAATGAAAGTCCATGATGTTTTCCATGTGTCATTGCTTAACAAGTATGTTAAAGATGTTGATCATGTGATTGAATAGTTTGTATTGTAGGTGGAGCCATAAGGATAATTCTAGCTAGAACCTCAGTGCATTTTATAGAGAAATATGCTCATGCTCTGGAACCAAGCACTCGAGCAAGTTAAAGTGCAATGGAAGTACTTTGGGCCCAATGAAGCTACATGGGAGATGGTTGATTAGATGTGGGCTATGTATCCTTCTTTATTCGCTGGTTGAGCGAATGTTTTGGTGTGATGTTTTCGTATATGTGTATAAATGTATATGGATGTAAATACCGCCATGAATTGTGTTATAAAGATCCAATAAGTGGTATAGGTGTCATGTTCTTATGGTTGTCATGTTGTTATGTTGGTTTGCTTTTAGCAGTTTGATCATGTAAATACCACGTTGACCTAAGTTATAAAGCTCCATGGGCAGTGTGTTTTGTTTTTTAGCAGTCTTGTTGGTTTTAGGTGTCATTGAACATCGAGGACAGTGTCCCCCCAAGGGGGAGGGTTCTGTAACAACCCTAGTAAAAAATCCATGTAATAAAGTTAGTAAAGGAAAAATAATAACCAATGTCACGGGACACATATTCTAAGCTAAATGTTGGGCAAAAACACAATGACAGGGCTCACTTGTGATTAATTAATGGCTATGGAAATTGGCAAAGGCAATGTCAAAGGCTTTGGAAAGGCATGAGACATTTATTGGTATTTTATTTATGAAAATAACGAAAAATATGAGAAAAAAGAAGGTGAAAGGTCTCAGGTTGCATGTGAGGAAGAAAATAATAGAAAATTGAAGAAAATAAAGGCCTCATTAATAAAAAGGCTTATGAAGATCAGTTTGTAATCTTTTGTTAGTGTGATAGCTTTTTGTTAGTTCGGTCTTGGAGCTCTCATTTTCTACTCTCTCTCTCTCTCTCTCTCTCTCTCTCTCTCATACTCTTGGACACTTAGAGTTTTCTTCGAGCACTCTTGGAGGAGTGTGAAATATTTGGGATTTGCAGCAAGAAGGCAAAAGAAGAGCAAGAAAGTGCAAGAGGGCATCAGGATCAACAACTACAATGGGTTTTTCTTGCATGTACCGAATTGCATGTATAATTTCCTTGCTAGTTTTGGCATGCATGACACATGCATGTGGTTTCTTGGTTATGATTTTTCATTGACACAGAGGATTGCTTGGATTGACAATTGTTTTTCCTAGCCTTGCCATTTCCTGGATAGCCATGGTGTTGTGGGTTTCTTTCCTCTTGTTTTCTAGTTGGTTCTCATGTTCCTTAAGGTTGTGGGTTGAATTACCAGTTCTTGGAGCCTTGGTTAGACAAATGCTCTGGAAGCCCTATAACAACTTGGGTTGGGCTACTAGTCTTGGAAGCCTAGGTTGGACAAATGCTCTGGAGCCCTTGGTGGGTTGAGTTAATAGTCTTGGTAGCCCTGGTTGGACAAACACTCTGGAGATTGACAACAACTGTGGGTTGAGTTATTAGTCCTGGAAGCCTTGGTTGGAACAAATGCTCTAGAGCCCTGGATAACTTGGATAGAGACCGATCTAGTGATGGTTAGTGATGTTCTACCGTGAGGTGGAATTAGTGGTTGAGGGTGGAGGTGGTTTGGCCTTTGGAAGCCCTAGTTTGGTTTTGTTTGATTTGTTTCATGAGATCCCACATTCATGCTTGTAATATAGCGCAGGGGTGATTGGTTGAAAGAGAGATTTGGTTAAGCCCAATTTATGGTCGGGTGGTACGTGGAAGTCCATGACTTGGTTCGATTTGCATATGTTAATAAGAGCTCCTTTTCCTTTGGTATTTTACAAGTAAATGTGCTTGCCATTATGTGACCTTAATGGTTGTTTCCTCATTGATATGTCTTTGGTTTTTTGTTGGTTATAAGCATGTTTTATGACAACTATGATGTATGGCTCTCATCTTGTTTTGGTTAATACATGAAATGTCAATGAATGAATAGCCTAATAGATAACAATGCAACTATTGTGAGGATATATCAGTACTCTTTGACGATTCTTAGGTAAGTATGAGATCCCTATGCTCAAATATATTGTTGTGACCTGTAGATTACCTGTTTATGATATGCTTGATGAAATGCTTGTCATGGCTAGTAGGGGTCAAATCAAGTCCTTGTTCAAGTGCTTGCATTAGTATCCTTGTTTTAATGTTATGTATTATTTGTGGATTTTTCATGAAGTTATAGGCAGTGGCCTAAGTCCTGGCCCTGAAAAGGTGGCACAAAATCCAACGTAGCTAGCACTAAAGTGCTTGAAAAAGGCCAGAGTCACATGGATGCCTTGCTCTGGGAGTGATTGGAGGGTCCAAATCGCATGCATGCCTTGTCATGGGAGCGACTGAGGCTCTAAGTCAATGAAAAGGCAAGTTCTCTCAAGGGTTGGACACCTGAAGGGGTTGGTTGGCTCCTGAAGGTTTTGTAGCTTCCGAGGAAGGTCAGATTACTCTTGTCATGTCAATTTCACTCCCTTAATTGTATATAGGGAGTTGAATTATATCATAGTAACTCTTCATCACATGTTTACCCGGGTGGAGCGGTTAGCTTGGGTAAATGTAGGAGGAGGGCGTTATAGAGTATGCCCTAAAACTGCTTATGTTTGGGTAAGAGTTCATCTTCCTCAAATGTAAGGAAACATGTTAACGACCCAAGGCCAAAAGGCATCTCACAGAAGTGAAAGCCTATCCCCTTATGGACCACCATTTGGTCATTCCAAGTGGTGTGGTTTTCCTTGAATAACTATGATGAGTCAGCCCGTATTCGTGGATAATAATCAAAGATGATTGTCCTCATTGTTAGTTTGACAATGGAGTTTTGATAAGTTTTTCCCACTTTAAAAGAAATGAATTAAATTGAATCGATTTATTATTTTTATTACTTTTTTACTTTCTATTAATTTTTTAATCGATATTAATTATTTTAAAATGTGCTTTTTATAATCATTATTAATTAATTTAAGAGGTGTTTTTTGATAATTCAATATAAGGTAGATATTTTAAGTATTATTTTAAAAAATATTATTAATAGTATAAAAGTTTTCATCTCAAACCTAAGTAAAATATTTTAATGTAGAGAGCGAATGTTTATTATTTACATAAATGTTTTTTACATTCAAGATAAAGGAAAGATGTAATGTTTTTCATGTTTAATATGGATTTAACACATATATTTTAATGTAGAGAGGGAATGTTTAATATTTACATAAATGTTTTTTTACGTTCAAGATAAAGGAAAGGTGTAATATTTTTCATGTTTAATATGGATTTAACACAAATATTTTAATGTAGAGAGGGAATGTTTATTATTTATATAAATGTTTTTTACATTCAAGATAAAGGAAAGGTATAATGTTTTCTATGTTTAATATGGATTTAACACATGGTATTTAAAAAAATATGAATAAAAAAATGATTTCAATATGTATTATAAATAAATTATTTCAATGATTACCATAATCTAAATATTTTAATATATAAAAATACATTAAAATAAATAGATTTTTAAAGTTAAAATAGTTTAATAACAAGTTGATAAGTGCGAGAGAGATGTGTAATTCTTTATATGTTTAACGCAAAGTTTACAAACACACACACTATTGTAATAACCTCGACGATATATAAAACATACTAGAAATCAAAGAAAATCATAAAAACTTAGTATGATTATTGAGTTGAAAATGACATAACGCATAGTTGGATGAACTTGATAAGCCAAATTATTTCATGTCGATGGTACTATTGCTTGTGTTTGGTTTGTTGGTCCAGGATCCTCATTGAGGATTTGGTTGGAGGGAGTATCTTTCGATCCTAGGATCCCAGTGGACTCTTTTGTGTCCTCATTGTCATTATCCTATGGTTATGAAACTATGACACTGACACTACAAACTGCTTTAAGCACCATCTTGATTTTTTTATCCATGAGGTCCAATTTGCGAAAGATTACTTGATGTTAAATGCGCCTCTTCTCCACCACTTAAGATATAAGGCCTTTGTTAAGCCAATAAAGTCTAATTAATCTTAAAATCTCGGGTTTTAGATAATCCTAAGTCCAAATTCCACCCTTTATACTCCTTTCCTTTGCATTTTAGAAACACTTTTCCTTCGCTATTTCACAATATTCTCCATGCATGTGAAATTGCGAGAACCACCTATCTACCTTGAGGGCATCCTTTATTACTCTAGTGGAGTGATGGGGAGGCCCTGTGTCAATATTCTCCATGCATGCAAAATTGTGATTGGAAGTGCCTCTCTACCCTGAGGGCATCCTTTATTACTCTAGTGGAATGATGAGGAGGCCCTAGGTATTGCAGTGCCTAGAGATACATTTTAGTCTCCTTCAAGAGCTTTTTCAATTGGATTTTAGGTTGCCTTCTAAGAAATCTTTCACCATGCTTGTTGTTTAGGATAAGATAGAGTAACTATATACTCGAGGGGGCCAAATATGGTATGATTGGTAGTAGAGGCCACATTAGTAGGGTTTCAAACATAAAAATTATAATGGGTAAGTTAAGTTTATAGAGAAGATTGAAAAGGTTAATAAGGTTTGATAAAGGTGGCCCTTATTCCCTAGGGGCTTTAATTAGGGTTTGAAAATGGTTCTTGAAATTTTGAAAAGGAAATTACAGTGAAATACATAGTACTACTAGAACATACACCAAATTGAGGCTAGTAGAATACCTAACTAAAGAGTTTGTGGATGCATTAACGACTCTTGGTTTCAAGACTAGGTTCTCTCCATGGTTCATGAATTGAATGCCATATACCTTTGCATGTTTAATTTCTTTGCAAACTCTATATAGTTGATTACTCCATTACTGGTTACTCCCATGATGGACCAAGCTTACAACCTCATTAAGGATTCATTTTCCCTAGGGCGGGCCATACCACCTTACTCTAGCATGATCCTTCTTAATCTGTATCCACTCTAGTTTTCCTTTTCCCTGTTGTACCAAGTACTCTTGCCATTCGAAACATTATATCCTACAAACCTTTGACATTGGCCATTTAACATAATGGAAAATATCATTCAAAACCAATATTATACATATAGAAAAAGAAATTAAGTAATTTAATCATTTAAAATAAGTTACAAATACTAGAACACCTAACTAAAAAGTTGGTGGATGCATTAACGACTCTTGGTTTCAAGACTAGGTTCTCTCCATGGTTCATGAACTGAATGCCATATACCTTTGCATATTTAATTTCTTTGCAAACTCTCAATACTTGATTACTCCATTACTGCTTACTCCCATAATGGCCCAAGCTTATAGCCTCATCAAAGATTCATCCGACATAAGGACGGGCCATACCACCTTACTCTAACCATGATCCTTCTTAATCTGTATCTACTCTAGTTTTCCTTTTCCCTCTTGTACCAAGTACTACTTACCATTCAAAACCTTATATCCTACCAACCTTTAACATTAACCATTTATCATAATGGAAAATCGACTCTTGGTTTGCAAGAGCACTTACTATCCCTTGAGCATTTTTGTAGAAGTGTGGGGATGCAAGTCAATATCAGCAAAACGAAAGTAATGGTTTTCTCTAAGAAAAGAAAACATAACCAGTATAAGTTCTACTTTGAAGGCAACATTCTGGAAGAAGTTATGGATTACAAATACCTCGGAATTGACTTCAACAAAAATCTAAGCTGGAATGGTTGTAGAAAGAAAAGAACTTTGGGGGGTTGGAAAGCATTTTATGCTTTTCAAAATAGGTGTAGAGAGGCAGAGTTATGGGACTGGAAAACCACTCAAACTCTTTTTGGGCTTCTAGTGATTCTGATGATTCTCTATGGTTGTGAACTATGGCCCAACAATACATCCGACATGCAGTGGAGACAAATTGAGAAAATTTAGAAGCATTTGTTTACAAACAAATTTAAGATTAAAAGTGCAGTTCCTTATGCTATCTTGTTAAGTGAAATAGGCACTGCTCCTATTGAAGCAATTGCTATGGTGCGAGTCATAAGGCATTTAAAAAAAACTGGGCCAATGGAAGAGGGTAGATGACCTAAGGTTGTCTTTAATGATAGATTGTGCAAGACCAAAAAAAACTTGGATGCAGCAAAATAACAAATGGTTTAGTAAATGGGGTATTTGCTTGAATGCGTGTCCCATAAACAACAAAGAGATAAAAGCTTTTGTTATGGAAAAGTTCCACAATTGCCCCTTGGATAAAGAGCTAGGAAGAAAGAAAAAGTACTATATTGAAGTGTTTAATCCCGCTCATAGTCATCAGCCAAATGCATACATAGAGGCCAATATCTCTTGGAGAGGCAAAATTCTTATTGCTCAGTTAAGGATTAATTCTCAACAACTTCGTTGTGAAACAGGGTGCTAGAAAAGGCCAAAGGAAGTGTGGGAGGAAAGAGTATGCATTTTTTGTTCTTCTAGAAAAGTGGAAATAGAAAAACATTTCATTTTAGAATGTGAGGCCTTCAAAGGCAACATGGAAAGTTATGCAGGTATGATGGCAGCTAGCTCTTAGGATAATCTATTTAGCGAGGGGTTTGTCGAAAAGTTGGGAGCATTTATTTTGAAGCTTCATAGAAAAAGGGTTGAATACATAAAGCAGATAAAGAAACAATCTGTCCCATAAACTATCTTTAGCCTCGTGGACGTTAAAATAATTCCTTTCTTTCTTTCTTCTTCTTTATTTAAAACCAATATTATACGTATAGAAAAAATAATTAAATGAATTAATCATTTATATTAAATTACAAATCCTATACCTTTCAAAATTAATAATACAAAGAGATTGAAACAAGCTTGTGTGCAAGCCCCTATTGTCTTCATTCTATGCCAACACATATACCTCTACCAAAGAAATACATATTAGCACATAAATAACTTTTAACAAATGAATAACATCATGAAATAAATTAACACTAATGGAAAGGATCTGCAAGTACCAACTAAGCCTTTATCGCTCTGCATTTCAAAATGGAATAAACAATTTATGACATAAATATGCACTGACAAAAACGATCCCTTCCATTGATAGGGTTGGGTTTAGGTTGGGGCAACATAGCCGATGATCATGATTGCCGTTGCTCTTTCCCCTTGTTGCCGAGGATGTCATATTATGAATCCTCGCCTCTTCCTTCACCTTAGACATTTATGCATCTTAACATCATTGCGGACGGACGATAGCAGGGAGGCAATCTTAACATGGCAACCCCTGCGTTGCTCTTTGCGGGTAGTAGATTGGTGCATTACATCTTCATACGTTCATTCTCAGCTGCTGAGACCACAGAACAACGTACGAAGATGATACCATTTACCTTTCGCAATGGTGTTTCTCTTTGCAGGTAGATATACTAATTGTGGTTTAGCGCAACAAAGATGGTGCCTGTTGCGTTCGGCAGCAATGCATTTGGTGGCTGAGACTCGACCTCAAGTTGTCGTGACGAGGGAATTGGGGAAAAACGCTAAATTGATCAAGGAGCTGGTGCGTTTTCTTCCTTTCTCCCTTCTTGTTATTCGCGATATCAGCTCCTGCTTTCTTTAATTTTTTTCAAATCTGAGATAGCCAATCCAATCTGTTGACAAACAGTTCAAGTCTACTGTATTTCTAATTTTGGTAGGGAGCCCGACTGACATTATAAATTGAATTTTGTTTCTTAATTGCCTCATCGATTTAATATCCATTCAAAGGAAGAATCAAATTTGCCTCGCTGACAGCAGTAGTTTAGTTGCAAATAACAATTGTTTGTTCGTTCATAATTCATAAATAGACAATTGTTATTGTTTAAGCTTGAAATGGTTTAATTCACTATTTAATGATAATTATAATTTCCTCTGATATTTGGCTTTTCGATATACCTATCTCCTTTCCATTTACAAAATTGCGGGCCGTTTTGTAACATAAGTTCGCCCGGGAGCAACTATACTAAATAAAATAGGAAGCTTGAACTGACTGGTTGCTATCCACCCCACAATTTACGGAGGAAGTGATGCGAAATTTGATATTTCAAGTGATGCACAAGCAAGACATGTCTCCCTTTAGCATTCAAAGCATCAAGCAAAAAACCGTGTAATTAACTAAATTTTGTCACGAGTTCAACGAAATTCATCAATATTACAGCTCTACTCTCTGCTGGATAAATATGCTGATGCTGCAGGGATTCAATGACAAGCTTCTTGTGACTACCTCGTTTCTCTTATTAGTCGCTCATACTGGAATTAACAACGCAGGCCAGCTGTCTTCCTTATGCTACTATCTCACAGTCAAGTATGACTGGGAGTGAGATTCTTTGACAACGAGGAGCAGTCCAATTTTTATTTTGTGCATTATAACGGATTTGTGAGTTTCTTAGATTCCTGGCCAAGATTTCTCCTCGTCTAACTCGTAAGATTACTTCCCCCAGGGCCTACATTGCTTGTAACTTGTAATATGACATCCCCAAGCTCTAGGCTATGTATTTTAGGGCTTAACTTATAGGCTCTGCAACTTTACTACACGATCCTTAGTTGCAACTAGATGAACAGAAAGCTGTCCCTACAATTACTGAACCATCTTAAATTGTCCTCGTTTCCACTTCAAGAAAGTAGGTGAGAGTCATCGTGTAATAGAGCTTCACTTGGTAAGTTGAGGTTTATCTTGACTAATATCCGGAAGTTTCTTTGGGAGAATTGCCTCTTCATTGCTATAAGGTGTCATGATGGAGGGAATGATTCTGAAATCTGTACTCAACCTCAGCTCTTGACTATGCCTTTTATGTTGATATACTTAACTAGGTTCGTATTTGTGAGTTTCTTGGATTCCTGGCCAAGATTTCTCCTCCTCTAACTCGTAAGATTACTTCCCCCTGGGCCTACATTGCTTGTAACTTGTAATATGACATCCCCAAGCTCTAGGCTATGTATTTTAGGGCTTAACTTATAGGCTCTGCAACTCTACTACATGATCCTTAGTTGCAACTAGATGAACAGAAAGCTGTCCCGACTCCCTACAATTACTGAACCATCTTAAATTGTCCTTGTTTCCACTTCAAGAAAGTAGGTGAGAGTCATCGTGTAATAGAGCTTCACTTAGTAAGTTGAGGTATATCTTGACTAATATCCGGAGGTTTCTTTGGGAGAATTGCCTCTTCATTGCTATAAGGTGTCATGATGGAGGGAATGATTCTGAAATCTGTACTCAACCTCAGCTCTTGACTATGCCTTTTATGTTGATATACTTAACCTGGTTCGGATTTGGGAGTTTCTTGGATTACTGGCCAAGATTTCTCCTCGTCTAACTCGTAAGATTACTTCCCCCTGGGTCTACATTGCTTGTAACTTGTAATATGACATCCCCAAGCTCTAGGCTATGTATTTTAGGGCTTAACTTATAGGCTCTGCAACTTTACTACATGATCCTTAGTTGCAACTAGATGAACAGAAAGCTGTCCCTACAATTACTGAACCATCTTAAATTGTCGTCATTTCCACTTCAAGAAAGCAGCTGAGAGTCATCGTGTAATAGAGCTTTACTTAGTAAGTTGAGGTATAACTTGACTAATATCCGGAGGTTTCTTTGGGAGAATTGCCTCTTCATTGCTATAAGGTGCCATGATGGAGGGAATGATTCTGAAATCTGTACTCAACCTCAGCTCTTGACTATGCCTTTTATGTTGATATATGTAACTAGGTTCGGTCTTCATAATGACATATGTAATCATGATTTTATGTATTTGATGTAAAGAGAAAATAAATTTATTATTATTATTCTTGAGGCATGGGTTTCATACTCAAGGGAAATTTGTTTTTAGGTCAAGCATCCATTGTGTGCTTCTAGGGCTTGTCATGTAGTCTACAAGTCAATTGAGTCATTGTCATGTATTGAAGACCCTTTTGGGCATGGTACATATTGTAAATAAAATTTATTTGAGTAAAGAGTAGAGTCAAAGACCCTCCAAGACCTTATCAAACAAGTAGAAACAAGTCAGCCTACATGAAGGGACGAGTTGGTCTAAAGATAGCAATTTGTACCCCACAAAAGCCTATATATAAGAAGGAACTCAACCTCATTTGGACACACTCTCAAGCAAGTTTGATTTCCTCAAGATAGAAGTTGGAAAAGGACAAAAAAGAAGAAGAAGAAGAGCAAGATCAGAGTTTTTGGGCCTCTCTCTCTCTCTCTTGTGTTAGGGTTTCTACAGTTGTTGGGCAAGTCAAAGTGTTGGATGGTTGTTGGGGTCAAATTTGCAGAAGAAACTGTTGGGTTGAAGTTGCAAAAGAATTTGTTGGGTTGAAGTTCCAAAAGAAATTGCTGGGTCGAAGTTGCAGAAGAATCTGTTGGGTTGAAGTTGTAGAAGAATCTGTTGGGTCGAAGTTCTAGAAGAAACTATTGGGATCGAAGTTGCTGAAGAAGTCACTAGGGTCGAAGTTGCTGAAGAAGTCACCGGGGTCAAAGTTGCTGGAAGGAACACTCATTAAAGAGGAAAGGTTTGACTTGATCTTGGAGGGGTATTGGTCAAGGTCATAGGTCTTGGAATTCGTCAATTAAAGTTCTATAAGAAGAGAAGAATTCTTGTGTTTTTTCCTCTCAGTTTGAGAGGTTTTGGCCTTGGCTGATCGCCTATATCTTGTGTCCTCTTGTCTTATTGTTCTTTATGGTTTGGTAGTTGTTTGATGAAAATAACACTAAACATAATCAAGAGAAAGAAGAAGCTAATTAAGTTAAGTAAAATACATCACAAACAGTTATCAAAGTAAGAGAAATCACCTAATCTAGTTGCCTTGGATTTCTCAACATGGTATTAGAGCTAAGGTGACTACATCAATGAAAGGCGGTTTAAAGAAGGATACTTAAGGGCCAAAGCACAAGAAGATCATCTGAGAAACGTCGAGAGCATCAATCATCAAGAAGGACTAGCACACTTATCATCTTGAAGAAAGTAATTAAGAGCATCAAAGAAAACCTCAAAACCCTAGCTCATTCAAAGAAGGGTTATTCAATTGAAGCATTCTTGGAAAGTTTATAATCTTCATCACAAAGGAAAGAAGACCTCAAGGACCTGACATCCAAAGAAAGACCCTACATTTGAAGTACCTTGGGAAGACCATCACATTCTACACTATAATTCAAAGAAGTAAGAAGAGGCGTTGTCATCATCTTCAAGGAATCAAGGTGATCTCTCTCTCTTTGAGCCAAGAATCACTTTTGAAGGAAGACATCTTCATCAAGAAGACATCTTCTGTTATCAACATCATCATCAAAATCAAGAAGGCATCATGTTGAAGATATTGTCATCAAGGAGTATCTTCACAAGTAATTATCTTTATATATATGTCTGAATTTGTTAAAATGACTTCATTTTGCAAGGAGAGCAACAAATTGGTTGGGTCATCAAACTTCCTTGCATGGAAGAAGAGGACAAATTTGATCCTCATAGAAAATGAAGTCGTTGGACATGTTAAGGGTTCAATCTCTAAACCTCCAAAGGAAGAAGCTCAAGCTCTAGCTAAGTATATGAAAGGGGAGATAAGGACACACAGGATCCTTATAAAATCCATCAAGGATCCCCTCATACCTTATGTCTCAAAGTTGGAGACATCAAAAGAAACCTATGAGAAGTTAGTAGAATTGTTCTTCGTAAGCACCAATGGAGAAGTCATATCTTTAAGAACCGAGCTATACAAGATGAAGATATCAAAGGAAGAAGGAATAACCGCATACCTTATGAGGGTGTCAGAAATACGCAACCAATTGCAAGAGTTAGGGGAAATAATATCCGATAAAGAGATGACCACAATTGTGCTCAATGCACTACCCAATGAATGGGGCAACTTCGTATCAAGCATCTATGGAAAGAAGGAAGCAACCCCATTCAGTGAAGTCTGGTCATTATGTAAGATTGAAGAAATTAGGTTAAAATCAAAGAGCGATGTGGGACTAGGTGAACAAGTTCAAGCATTTGCTGCCATGGCTAAGAGAAAAGGAAAGTTTGGGAAATATGGTTCTCAAAAAAAGAAGAAGGATATGTCAAAGATCCAATGCTATGGCTGTCAGAAATATGGGCATTATAAGAGAGACTGTCTGAAAATTCAAGAAGGACAACAAGAGGAAAGAAAGAAATGAAGCTCATATCACCAAAGAAGTGGAAGAACCTGATAGGAAGAAGTCCAAAGCGATAGATCTTCACTATTAAGGTTTCTCCAATGCATAGCAAGGAGAAGTAGGAGGTGAAGAGACCTCCACCATGGCAGTCAAGATGAGAAGCATTATGACTAGATACATCTTAGTAGAATATGGCATCATATTAGAAGCATACTGTTGAAGCGAGAGCTCGTGACATCTTTAGAAAAGCTTGATAGAATAGCTGAAGTAAAGTCTACATGGATGTAGCAGTCATCATATGTAGCTCTTAGTAACGTCATTGAAAGCATATACAGTGCAAATGGTTGAAAGAAAGTCATCTAGCATGATAGAAGGAATTCATCGTACAACATCATCATGATAAAGGAGCTTCTGCCAGATGAAGATAATCTAGATCCTCCATTGGAATCTTCATTAGAAGGTTCACCTCTTCTTGGAAGAAGCAAGTGTCTCATTGATCTTGTGTGGGATACATTGTTTAGAAGGATGATGGTATAGTGGCAGGCAAGTGCAGTAGGTCAAGATAATTGAGGTACTTTCAATCAAGGAAAGGTAGCTGCTGAAGAAAGTCTAGATGACCAAAAGAAGAAAAAAGGTATGTATGCATGTATTTGATAAATTAAGTCATGTCATCATATAGTTGTAGAAAGCATGATTGAATATGAGCATGATGGAAAAAGAAGAATCTCTTCTTGATAAATAAAGGTATACGCCTTGAACTAGTTCACATATTGATAAGTTGAAGTCAACATAATATGTCCTCATATGGAATATGAGGTGGTTGACAAGATAAAGGAACTATGTTCCCGGGGTACAATATGTGAGGAAAAGAAGAAGGATTCTTGGAAACACTGCAACTCTGGTCACATAAGATAAGGGATCAACATCCGATGACTAGAAGAATCTGGTATGGCATCTCCATGAGGAAGGCATGAAGACCTTGATAAAGTCTGAAAAGGATAAAGACCCTTGACATTGGAAATCTGTTTATGAAAGTGCAGGATGTTGATGTTGCACGAAGCAGATTTCATGATGAAAGGCCATCATAAAAGGTAACTTTGATTTGATGTTCATTTTTTATTTTTGAACAACATTTGGTTGGGTTGATACAGGGCTACCGAAAGAGAGTTGTAGATGTCACTTACAACTAGCACTCGTGGTTGGTTGGAAGATCCTAAAGGAAACATGACTTGGAAGAGGTAGTTGTATGAATAAAAGCCAAATGTGGACTGGAAGATCACTATTTGATGATGAGAAGGATGACATGACTGATATGGTTCGTGAAGGAAAGTGATGGATGACCGATGCCCTACAAAAGATGAAGGCTCCATAATGAAGAAGATGAAATTCATGACATCAAAAGAAAGAGCCCCACAAGCAGCTGATAGTACCATGATCTCCACCAAAGAGCAGAAAGCTGCTAGAAGCAAGTCCCTAAGTTAAGAGGGAGCTTGGACAAGTCCCTGGATAAGAGGGAGCTTGGGAACATTCCTTTTATAGGAATGGGTATATCATCCCTAGTTGAGAGGGAGAGATAGACACATCATTCTTGTCTTCACTCTGTGAAGAAAGAATGGAGGATTGGGTAAGCATCTGGCATCCGATACTCTTTGAGGATGTGGTAGGGCATCCAAGATAAGAGTAGTCGAAGAGGACTGATATTCTTTGAGGATTGGGAATCCAAGATAAGAATAGTCCTGGAAGGACATACCCTGTGAACACTTGGGTGGGGTATGTGCCTTGAGAGACGGTGTCTATCAGTCATTGGTCTTGCCAATATTGTGCTCTGATCTTGTGGAGAGATAGAGCTGTTAGTGAAGGCCTTGCTTTGTGACAATGCTGGTTGGAATGATGCAAAGAGATGGCTTACCAATCCGACTCTTCTTATGAGAATTCTTCAGATTGAGAATGTCCAAGTACCTTGTATGGATTATGAATACCTCCATAGTTAAGAGGGAGTGTTGAAATATGTAACTAGGTTCGGTCTTCATAATGACATATGTGATCATGATTTTATGTATTTGATGTAAAGAGAAAGTAAATTTATTTTTATTATCCTTGAGGCATGGGTTTCCTACTCAAGGGAATTTTTTTTTTAGGTCAAGCATCCATTGAGTGCTTCTAGGGCTTGTCATTTAGTCTACAGGTCAATTGAGTCATTGTCATGTATTGAAGACCTTTTTGGGCATGTTACATATTGTAAAGAAAATTTATTTGAGTAAAAAATAGAGTCAAAGACCCTCCAAGACCTTGTCAAACAAGTAGCAACAAGTCGCCCTACATGAAGGGACAAGTCGGCCTAAAGATAACAATTCGTACCCCTCAAAAGCCTATATATAAGAAGGAACTCAACCTCATTTGGACACATTCTCAAGCAAGTTCGATTTCCTTAAGATAGAAGCTGGAAAAGTACGAAAAAGAAGAAGAAGAAGATCGAAGTTTTTGGGCCTCTCTTTCTCTTGTGTTAGGGTTTTTACAGTTGCTGGGCAAGTCGAAGTGCTGGATGGTTGTTGGGGTTCAAGTTGCAGAAGAAATTGCTGCGTTGAAGTTGCAGAAGAAACTACTGGGTCGAAGTTGCAGAAGAATCCGCTGGGTCAAAGTTCCAGAAGAAACTGCTGGGGTCGAAGTTGCTGAAAAAATCGTTGGGTCAAAGTTGTTGGAAGGAACACTCATCAAAGAGGAAAGGTTTGACTTAATGTTGGAGGGGTCTTGGTCAAGGGTCACAGGTCTTGGAATTCGTTAATTAAAGTTCTATAAGAAGAGAAGCATTCTTGTGGGTTTTCCGCTTAGTTGGAAGGGTTTTGGCCCTGGCTAATCGCCTATATCTTGTGTCCTCTTGTCTTATTGTTCTTTATGGTTAGGTAGCTGTTTGATGAAAAGAACACTAAACATAATCAAGAAAAAGAAGAAGCTAATTAAGTTAAGTAAAATACATCACGGGCAATTACCAAAGTAAGAGAAATCACCTAATCTAGTTGCCCTAGATTTCTCAACATTTTAGTTATGTTGATGCTATCATAAAAGTGCTTAACATTGTAAAGAAAAGTGTTTGATTGTGGGCATTGAGAACACATCCTACCTCTTAACTTGATTGCTTATTTTACTATTAGAGATTTGTCTTAGCCTTGGATCAATTAAGTAGTGTTAGGGATGAAAAAACTTGAGGTCAAGTTCTAATGTTTTTGCACCCTTAGATATTATTTAATAGAGATTGAATTTTTCACCCCACCTTTTTTGATCATTCTTGATGTAGATCCAAGGTTAAGATGACTCTATGCAAATTTATTTATTGTTGTTTAATTATGGTTTGATAAATAATACATCAACTATTCTAAAATGTTTTGATAATAAAAAATAAAACACCGAGGGATAATGTTCAATGGGTCCTAACTCTGTGTGTGTATGTATGTTAGAATTAGAACCAATTGATGATTATCTCTAAATTTTTCATGGACATAGGAACATGGAAGGTCCAACATAGATACATATGTGCATATTTAGGTTAAATTGTCAAAAGTGAAATGTTTTCTTCAACAAACATTTTTGTGAGAAGTGATGGATCTTCATATGCATGTTGAGAAATCTAGGGAAGCTAGATTAGGTGATTTCTCTTACTTTGATAACTGCTTGTGATGTATTTTTACTTTACTTGATTACCTTCTTCTTTCCTTTATTATTATTAGTATTCTTTATCATCAAACAACTACCAAATCATAAAGAACAATGGGACAATAGGACACAAGATGTAGGTGATCATCTAGGGCCATACCTCTCCATCTGAGAGGAAAACCTATCAGAATTCTTCTCTTCTTATAGAACTTCAATTGATGAATTCCAAGACCTATAAATCTTGACCAAGACCCTCCAAAAGCAAGTCAACTTTTTCCTTCTTGAATGATTTCCAACAACAAGCTTTGACCTTTCAACAACTTCTCCAACAACTTCGACCCCAGCAACAATTACTACAACTTCGACCTTGATGCAGCGTCAGCAGCTTCGACCTAGAAGTAGTGTCCCAGCTTCGACATAGAGGCGGCTTCATAGCTTCGACCTTGTAGCTTCACAACTTCGACCTTGCAGCTTCAGAATTTCGTCTTGCCCAGTGATTGAAGAAACCCTAAAAAAGGAGACAGAGAGAGGCCCAAAACTTCAAGCTTGGTCTTCTTCTCCTTCTTTGTCCTTTTCTAGCTTCTATCTTGTGAAGATCAAACTTGCTTGAGTGAGTGTCCAAATGAGCTCGAATTCCTTTTTATTTATAGGCTTGTGAGGGGTACGAATTGCTATCTTGAGGCCGACTTGTCCCTTGATGTAGGCCGACTTGACCTTTGTGCCATGACGAGGTCTTGGAGGGACTTTGGACTCTATTTTAACTCAATAATTTTTTCTTTACAATATGTTACATGCCCAAATGGGTCTTCAATACATGACGATGACTCAATTGACTTTATGACAAACCTAGAAGCACTCAACAGGTGCTTGACCTAAAAATAAATTTCCCTTGAGCATGAAACTTGTTGCACTCAAATTGTCAAAGTTCCAAGGAACCGGAAGTACCAGCTTTTTCGACAAGAATCAGATCACATATCAGTAGTACGTGTGTCATGGTCATCCCATTCTGCAAGTTATATATTGTAAATGATTTTAGTAAAACCTTGAGTCTATGTAACAACCTAGGTAAGCCTATAATTTGATGTTGAATTCTATCCCAGGAGGTTTTTTAACCTCATTGATTACCTATGTTTTTCGACACAGCTAAGCATAAGAGTTTTTTCCCCTCTAGCTTAAACCCCAACTCTAGAGTGAAATTTATTGTTGGATTATTAGGTGAGTCTTAGTGTTTTTAGTCGAGTCTGATGTAAAAGTGGTTTGGAAATAATTTAAGCTAATTGGTTTAACTATTTTATTACAAATCACTTGGTTTACTAGATCATATTGTGTCTTTGAGTCTTGTAAATGAAAATCTTATGTAGTAGAGGGTTGGAAAATAATTAATCCCCTCATGTGTAAATTAATTATTTTTCTGACAAAATAAAATTAAATACTAAGCCAGAAAATTAATTAATTAGAGTCAAATTAAATTGTTTTAGGAAAATAAATTATAAATGGAAAAATTCGTGGGTCTTTTAATAGTCAATTTTTAAAGGTTCTCCACCAAGGGAATATTGTATTTTTCAAGAAAATTTGGATCCTTGGACATTGATGGTTAAGTCAAATTCAAAATTTTGAGGAAATTAGCTCAAAATAATTAATTTTGAACTAATTAAAATGGAATTAAATGATAAATTCGAAAATTCCTCAAAAATAAAAAATCAAGGGCGAAGATTAAAAGATCTTGAAGTGTTTATCGACGACCAATACTATTTTGATAAGGATCAAAGAAATTAGCTGTTATTTTTCCATTTGGAGGATTTATCTATAAATTAGAGTGTTAGTTGAGTCTCTGGTCATCTTGATCTCTGGCTAAAATTGCTGCTGAAGCATTTTGTAAATTATTGTCCCGCTGGGAGCTATTTTTTCTACTATAATAAAACTTTGTGGTGCAACTCAAGGTGTTCTTGTTCATTGATCTATGGTATATATTGACTACGGGCTTCCTATGTGGTACTTTACTTGATATATTTTGAGATAATACATAGTGTTTGCAGGTACTCAATCCTTGGTCTCCAAGTTCATATACTGTGAGCAAGGATTATCTTGCTTGGATTCCTAGTTTTTATATGGTGGATTAAATCTTCGCTAGGGCTATAGTGAACAATAATTTTTCTGAAGCGTTTTAGCCATTCTTTCAAGAAAAAATATTATAAAAATTATTTTCTCAAAATTTATTTAAAAATACATGTACAATTTGTAAAATAATTATGTAATTTTAAGTGTAAATTATTTTTCTAACTTGGGTTGGGGTTTTAGATCTATTTTGAATATATTTGGGGTTTGGATGTTTTTATTTTCATTTTTGTAAGTTGGATCAAGGGATCAAGTGAGAGAATCGCTAGATTTAGGCCCTTGAGGGTAAGATCTAGCTTCAAGACAATTTTGCAGGAACATTTACTGAATATTTGATGACAAAATTCAGATCTGGATTTTTTTTTCGAGACACAGGTTTTTAGTTTTTGGCCTTCTCTTGCCATTTCAGCCCCCGATCTATCATTTCAATCATTTAACCCCACAAATTGGCTTTCCTTGGCCTCTTTTGCCCTAATCTGCCCTAAACCCTTATCTGAAAATTTTAAGGCTAAATACTTGGTGGTTTTGCAGGTTTTGAGGCTCAAAAATTCTGATTTTCAAGTGGCATCTTCATCCAAAATTTTGGGCCACTTGGGCAAGTGTTTCTACAAGGTCTTGGGCCTAGGGTTTGACTTCTAAACCCTTGTTTTACTTCAGTTTTATTACAACAGTCAAATCAACAACACTTAAGCCCTAAAATCACATATTTAACGGTCAAAATCACTTAAAATTGTAAAATCTTATTTTAATTTTTCATGACTTTTGGCCACTTGGGCATCTTGGATTTGACCTAGATCTAAATTTTTGCTAGCTGGAATTTTCTGCATAAATTGCTGAATCATCAAGCTTGCAAATTTTCTGAATCAAATACTTAAAGAGGGCCAAAAATTTTAAATTTTGAATTTCCAACAAAATTTTACTATTTTTTGATATATTGGGGATTGTCTTGAGCATTGTTGGGTTGCTGATCTGTCATCTTTTTACTGCTGTAATAAATAGATTATATCTGAAATTTTTGAATCACATCCTCTAAATAGCTCTAATTTTTTTTTCAAGTTTTGGTGAAATTTTACTATTTTTGGACACCTTGGGCAATGTTTTGGGCCTCGTTAGTTTGTTGATCTGTGATCTATTGAATTTTGTTATAAATATATCAGATCTAAAATATCATTGACTACTTCATCATAAAGTGGTCTAAACAAGTTAATTTACATTCGCTGGTTGGTCATTGGAAATTTTTGTTGATTTTGGGTAGCATTGGATGTGCTTTAGCTCTGAAATTTTGTGGAGGGGGTAGAATACATAAGATCTGCAAGACTTAGAAATCGTTTGGAGAAATTCCACCCGGATTGTGAGTTATTAAAATAATTAATATTTTTAATGGGTTCCTAAGTCAACTTAGGAAAATAAAAATATTAATGGGTATTAATAAAAATATGGGTGAGAAGCTTCTAAGAGATGAGGATCAAGTCTGTTTTAATCTTAGCCATTGATTAGGGACTTAATCTCGACCGTTGATTCATCAACAAGAAAAGTATAAGAGGAGGCTTGAGGGTCAGTTGGAGATGCATCAAGTGATCAGTCAGTTCGATTTTTCTGGGGCGAGGTTTGCTGAGAAAGTTGAACATGTGATCTGAGTTGTAGCAGAGGGGCAGGGATAGTTGGGGTTGGAGGATCTTCTCCAGGACCCCGAATATTCAGTAGAGAGAGGCAGAGATACACCAGAGGAGGCAACGCAGACCAAGGGAGGCTGACGCTGGGCCAAGAGGGCCCACGCATTGCTTGACGCAGGGGAAGAGCTGTACTCTTGTAGAAGTCCGAATTTAGCCGGGGAGCAGCAGGATCAGCCGAGAAGGCTGACGTCAGAGCTCCAGGAGGCAATAAGAGGCAACGCAGGGTTGACGTAGAGTCTCAAAGTGCTCCACACAGGCCCACGCAACTACTGCGAGGGGGCAACACAGTTGTAGCCAAGAATAGTCAGTTTAGTTGCTGGATCAGGGATTTTGCCGGGTGAAGTGAGGTAATCTCACTTAGGTTTTTGCCAGTATATTTTATCTCTGTAATTGGATTGCCGAGAGGGCATCCAAAGTTGTATTCAGAACTACTGCTTAATAATACAAACCCTCTATATGCTGCATCGGTTTTCCTGCATTGGGTTTTTCCGGGGATGTGTTGTCCAAAAATAACGATGTCCCTTGTGTTGTTGTCTCATATCCATTTCAGTTTATGATCTGTACGTCATTGTAGTCTACAGTAGTGTTTTTCATCACTGTTTAAATAATTAAATAACTTGTTGAATGTAAAAACAAGTAGGAGATGATAAACCGATGATTGTAGTAGGATTTCTGATGTGTAGATTTAGAAATTTTCACATGGTATCAGAGCATTGCAAATCATAGGACACTGAAGACATCTGCTAGGAGATCCAGTGAATTTGCTGCAGAGAAGCAACTGTCCCAAGTGACAGTGTTGTTTCAGAGGCGGAGGAGCAGTTGAAGGGGTGATGCAGAGGCTCACACAGTGCCTGTACCAGCATTTCGAGTTTGTAGAGGGTGACGTAGTACCCGAGAGGAGCTCACGCAGTGATTGTGTCAACTCTCTGGGCCAACGCAAAGCCTGAGAGGCTCAAATCAGTCAGTTGCGGGGGTTGGAGGAGCAATGCAGATTCGATCTGAGAAGCTGGTGGGACATTATTGCTATTGGTGCAAAACAGTGTCTAAGGAGACAAATCCGAGGTAGAGGGAGTCACTGCCTTAGCAGATTTCTTGCTCAGTGAGTCAATCAAGAGCATCTTCTTCTAAAGATAAAACAAAAAGCCTCATCTTCACATCCTCATAATTAGCAGTGTTACACCATTTAAAGATACAAACATTAAAGTTTTTCACATGTGATGTAGCACAAATGGCATTGTTACCTTGAAAGGAAGGCAACTTTTCAATAGCCTTGTCAGGGATATTGTGAGGATAGCCATTTATGTTAGTGAAGTCACAAGGAGCAAAAAGATCATTCATGATGCTAGGCTCTACTTGTTCTTGAAAAAGCAAATGAATATCAGAAATAGCCTCTTGCCCAAGACTAGCAAGAGCTCTACTATGAGAAAGTCTATTCAACCTCTCTCTAAAAACCCTTTCAGGATCAGGAGAGGGGCTAACTAGACCACTTGAATTTCTCCTAGTAGAGACTCTTGCAAAATTTGGATTGAGTGGAGTTGCCACTTGAGCAAGAATCTACATCTAAAGTTGAAAAATGCTTAAAACCGAAAGGTTAGTCGATTTCTTAGGTACAAGAAAGCTTGTCCCCGGCAACGATGCCAAAGAATGTTGACCCTGCCGCCTACACCTACCTATAAGTCAGTGACAAAAAGCCTTCAACCCCACAAGGTGTGGTTGGTTGCAGGGAACTCAGAGAAGGGGCTGTCACACTAATCCCGACTCTTTCCTTTTGAGCTATCTCCTAGGTTAGCTAAGTGGGGTGGTCTCTCATGAAAAGTTAAGTTAAAAGATGTGAGTTTCTAGGAGAGTGTTATAGTGAAAATGGATTACTTTTAATGATTTATGGGCAAATATGAAGTGAGCAACTTGAAATAACAATGCCAATCATTAATATAATTAAAACCATAAAACCAGTGTCTTATAAGGAATTTGCTCAACAATTTAAAATATATTTGCTCAAAGTAAAATGCAATGCTCTCAAAAGAGAAAACAAAGTAACCCTGAAATGTAAATAAGAATTGTTAGCACAAGATTTGTAAGATACAAAATGCTTTTGAGATAATCAACTTTATAAATCAAAACATGTGAAACATATTTTGCCAAAACCCAAAAATTAGTAATTAACTTGGAAATGTAAAAGAAAGGAAGTGCTAAACTAAGACATCAATATGCAATTAGACTTGAAACATGAAAAGAAAACACTTGTTTGAAATGATTACAATACTTGCTTTTGGAATAGACTTTGCATATGAAAACTCAAACTATCAAGAGACAAGTAAAGTAATTGTAATGGAAAGTGCTCTTGGTTAATTTTATTAATTAGCTCTACAACAAGATTACAATTTAACTCTTCAATTCTTAAACCTCATCTTTGTCCAATGATATGGATTTCACAGTGAGGAGTCAATAGAAGAGTAGAGGATCCCTAAGATATCTACTTCAACCAACTTATGTTGGAGGTAAAATTAAAATGAGGCTTGGGACCTTCCTACACTAAAATGCCTAGATGAAATGCAAGTTGTGGTAATTCCCCAAATTAAAATAATGATACATGCAAATGCTTCAAAGAGATTGATTTGCAATGCTTGAAAATGAATGTTCAACATAAGTTGCAATTATAACTTCAATTGGAGGAATAAAATTAGCTTACAAGTGTTGCATGTGTTTCATCAATGAATTAAAATAATACAAGTAATTTACTTGAAAGTAAAATTTGTTTCAAATAGACAATGACAATAAATTGCTCCAATATTCAAGATAACAATGTAGCATAAAATTGAAGCATGCATTCAAGTGCTCATGAAACAATTTACCAAGGTAAATGGAAACGAATCAAAGTTTGTTACAAATATAAAATGCTTGCATGTAAAGGATGAATTGCCCAAAGTAAAGTGTAAGCTTGTAGCTCCAAGCAATAATGAGAAAGACAATGCAAAGCTCAAATGAAATTGTAACAAACTTTAACTTAATGAAATGGATCGTGAGGTTGTGTTAATTCTCAATTAAAGCATGCATGTAAGTGAATGAAGTATGAAAGCTTAAACCATGCAAATGTCAATCCACCCAAGAGAAGCCTCCCTCTACATGGGGAGATAGGATACCATGGGAGAAATCACAAGCTCCCACAAGCAAGTTAGATCTTTTATTAATATTACAATGAGAAGAGGGCCCTTCAAAGTTTTCAACTATATTTCAAGGAGAGTCCTCACAATAATTTCTTGAAACTTGGACACTAGACCTCCTTTATTGAGAAAGTAGTGACAAGATCTCACAAAACTTATGCAAGGGAAACAACGTGTGAGTTTCCTCCAAATGCCCACGGCTTAAAGAGGAAAATGGGCAGCCCTCTAGTGAACTCGACTTGGCCAAAATAAGCGTCAAAAGGGCTCACGACATCCTTGGAAATTGAACCCCCAACACTTGCCAAAGGTTCTGCAAACACTTGTTAGATGTTGCGGGAAGTTGCTCTTCAAAATCTGCCACACAAGAGTTAGTAAACAATCCAAACAATCGTTGCAAAATAAGTTAAGTATCAACGGAAAGATCAACAAGATAAAATGTATATGTACAATTATAATTTACAAAAGGCTAAGCTAAAAAGTGAGAGTAAACTCTCGTCTTTGCTTAGCCATCTTCAAGCTCTTAGATAGCAAATGAAAGAAATGAAGTACAATGTTTTTTTTAAAAGAGATTTAAATTTAGAAGTTCTCGGCTTGTGTACAAGCTATGTGCCGAAATCCCCGCACAACCACTTTGTAAGATAAGACTATGAAGGTTCAAAGAACAAATGGGAGTTCTTTTAAGAATGCATCAAGAGTGGGTTGGTCTCTCCAAAGACTTCCCCTCACGCTTGATTCTGTAACCCCAACAAGATGTTCCCTCTACAAAACTTCAATCAAGAATTAGTTCCATATAGATTTAGCAATAAACAATGATAAGAAACTCTAAAGATGTATTTAAAACCAACTAGAGCATTCTATACTTAGAGCATACTTCTAAATCAAATGTTAATGCAAGATAGCTCTACATTAACAAATCTACAAGAGAATATAGAAGCAAATTAGATCAAAGCATGAGCAAAAGGAATTATACCAATGCTCAACAATTCATCACACTCGTAAAGGAGGAAAACCTCATGAATGAAACTCCAAAGTCTTTATTGATATTTCTGAAAGTGTAAAAGGCAGCAACGCTTCCGCAAGCACAATAGCTAGTAACAATATTATGCAATGTGAAAGCCCATGGCTCTATTATATAGAGATGGGAGCCAATCCCAATGTAGAAGTGATTAAACAAGTGGTATGAGGTGACAATCCCAAAGAGAAATTCGAATTTGTTGAATGGAGCTCCAATGCTAAGTGTAAAAATTGAATTCCGGCAAGTGGACATCATTTTCTTCTTCCCTTATGTGCCAAATTTGAATTCTATGGTGGAATGACAAGTGTATATGGGTGGTAACCCATGTGGGGACAATTTCCCACAAAAATCTCCACCAAATATTCTCCCAAATCCTCCCAAATGTACATTAACTTCACAAATTCGAATTTCCAAGCAGCGTTTTCATTTAATGCCAGAAATTTGATTTTATTTGGCCACATGTCATTTCCTTGATTTTAGGAATCCACATCACCTTGGGACTTCACTTTAACTCCTCCATAATTTTCCACCTTATTTCCACAACATTTAGCGTGCGTGGATATTTATTTTTCTTCATTTATTTAATTTTTGGCTTAATTAATTGCCAGATTTTTCACTAAACTTAGGAAAAGTGGGTTTTGAGGGTCCAAAACACATTATTAACCCTTCAAAGTGTGTCATAGTAGAAAGTTGAGGGGGTGAGGTATAATTTTGATTACTCATAGCCCATACAACTTCTCTAGACTACACTTATTACAATTTAAATACAATTTTATTTGCAATTTTTGACCTGCGGGAAATCTAAAAAATTAAAAAAATGACTACCTAGACTTAACCAAATTCCACGAATTTTTTTTTGTGATCTAGTATGGTAATATACATCGACTCTAGACACTAAGATGTGTCAGGGGCTCAATCTTCAAACCGTCACCTCGACTTTGGGGTAAAATGTGAGTGAAAAAACCTAGAAAATTATCTGCCTCTGAAAAGGAAGGGTTAATTAACCAGATAAAAAAAACACTCCAAGGTGTACTCGTTTGCTGATTGAGTCTCGAGTCCCAACATCCTAGGCCTGTTATAGACTCAAAACTCATCATTACTAGTATCACTTATTACAATACCTCGTACGGTGTGGAATGTGAGTACAAGAAAGATGATGAGAAGATAGAAGTAGAGTTAAAAAACTTTGTTGACTGACGATATCTGATGGTACAAGTGTCCTCTAGATCATCCTTGGGCATGGAGTCTTCATATGATCATCAGGTGCCACTAGTGGTCAACACATAAGATTTTTGGGAAAAGACTTAGGAAGGAAAAGGAGGCCGAAATGTTTTGTTGGTAAAGCATGGGGGCCACCCACATGAGGAAACATGCACTTGCCTTTAGGGAGAATTCGAATGGCAAAGAAGGGAAAGTCAAAAGCCTAGATGAAGGGACCCATGTGGGGAAAAGAGGTCCACGAATTATAAATAGAAGAGGCCCAACCTCATTTGGTATCTTTTGCCTATTGAATCAACTTAGTTGCTTGAGCTGCTTAGCTAGGTCACTTGCTGTTTAGCAACGAGTTTCCCAAGCGGAGAACTCACCCTCTCTTCGGTGGACCACGAGTGCCACCCTAGTGAAGTTCCATTCTACCATTTTGGAGGAGTGCTGGAGAGGATTAAGAGCATAACACTCAGCATCATTCAGCCAATGCGTATTCCAGGAGGACATAGGAAGGGAACACATGGGAGCTATTTCAAGGATATTCTAGGGTGCAATTGCTGGGAGAATTTTGGTGAAAGAGTTTCAGGGGGAAACTAGCCTTTGGGAAAAGTTTGGGAGTAGGAGCTTGCTGCTTGAGCGAAGTACGATTTGCAGCATCCAGGGCCAATGCAAAAGCCTCTCACTGGGCACATGTGGGAGTTTGTGCGTCAAGTTGTGGGGCAAGTATTTGCTGGGAGAATTAAGGGGAATTTTGTGGGAGAGTATCTCAGCATTTTTGGAGTGTTTTGGAGGGTTTTTTTCTGGAGTTGCAGGCAGGTCGTACTTTCCAACAGTTGGAGGAGGACATGGCTCTTGGGAGGCCGAATTTCCGGGGTCATAACCAGGCCAAACCCTTTCTGGGTTTTGTTGGGTTTTGTTTGAGGAGCTTGGGGTTAATTTGGTGGAATTTTCTAAGCACCAAAGGTGCGGTTTCTAGCCGCATCTTTACAACAGACAACACAGTTTTACTGGGGTAGCGCATGGCATCATTGCAACAATTGTTACTACCATCTGGGCATGCCATTTTATCACCTGGGCTTGGTCACGCTTGCCATTGAGGCAAGCCCAGGTGCACCTCTTCCACATTATTGTACTATTGCTCCTGTATCATAATAAAATGGCTCAGCTGGTTGTTATTTTTGGATTTTACATGGGTGTGCACTGAATGTTTGAATTTTATGGTGTTGTTTTTATTGTTTGCTTTGCATATCATTGTTTTTCCTAGTTTGAAACATTACAATGGTATCAGAGCTTAGATCTTGGCTCAACCATGGGAGACTTTTCCTATGAATGAGGAGGACAGGCAGAACATCACTTATCAGAGGCAGAGATATCGGAATAGGGAAAGAGAGTTGGAGATCACACCTGATCTGGAGGCACATGGGAAGACAGTAGTTGTAGTTGAGATGGGGGAACCAAGGAGTAAGGAAGAAGCAGCATTTGATAGCCTCTTGAAGGCCTTGAATGACTTGGCTAGGGGCCAGAAAGCGATGCTGGAGGAAATCAAACAACAAAATAGGGACAAGAGCCTCCATCCTGAGTTCCTATTTGGAGAGACTTCAGGGGCTTCACAACAGTATGACCACCCTTCACCAACCACTCACCCAACAACCATTAGTGGGCCATCCAGAACCACGCTGCCTGCTTTCTTATCATCAACACCCAGTGGGCATGGAGGACTGGATGATTAGATGCCCATGGGAGATTTCTTTAGGGAATGGCAAGCCATGGGGGAAGATTTCAAAGCAGCTCTGTCATTTAGAGACTATTGTCAGCTCAAACAAAATGAGAAGGGAAGGTACAATGGGGGACCGAGTTCACAAAACTCAGAGCTACAACGTACCATTTGGAGAATGTATCTCCCCACATATGATGGCTCTACCAAATGCACGACTTGAGCTTGGGTGGAGAAGTTGGATACTTATTTCTAGCTTAATCGGATGACGGAGGTGGAAGCCATCAAAATGGCTACCCTGCACTTGGATGGGGAAGCGCATGAGTGGTGGTTTCATGGCTTGTCCACATTAGGGCATGTTAGAGTGACTTCTTATGAGGACTTCACATGAAGAATAGTGGAGCGATTTGATAGGAGGGATCCGGAGCCTCACTCCAAAGAGTTGACCCAACTTAGACAGACCGACCAACCAGAGCATTACATATTAGAGTTTTTGAGGGTTTCAGTTATGGTGCTAGACCTATTTGAGGCTAGGAGGGTGTACACTTTCATAGAGGGGTTACTGGAGACATTGCGTGGACTGGTGAAGTCACACAGGCCCTCGACCTTGTAGGAGGCACTTGTGCTAGAGGCTTGCATGGGGCAATCCCCAAGACCAGAGCACCTTTCCCCTCACGGACTCCCTACCCACAGAAGGGAGGTGACACCAGATCCCAACCATAGCGAGCAGCTTAGGGGCGTGGGCACTAGGAGAGACATTCGGAGGAGGAAACTATGTTTTACTTGTCGGAAGCCATGGGCACCAGGCCACTGGTGCACAGCCAACAAGGCCCACTATATCGAGGTCTTGTCGGATACTGATCAGGAGGATGATGTGGAGTTGGAGCTTGGTGGGGGAGATAACGAGGGTTAGGCAGAGAGGGGACCCCACCACCACCGCCACCACCACCTGGGGGAGCATCTTTCACACCTACTGGGGGAGTCCTTGCTTCTTTGCATGGAATTCCCAAGTTTTTGACTTTGAGGATACGAGGCACAGTACAAGGACAATATGTCTCAGTGTTAGTAGACAGTAGGGCCACCCACAATTTCATTGATGCCTAGATGGTTTAGAGGAGGGGTATTACTATAGAGGAGTTCAAGGGATCCTCAGTCCTGGTGTCGGGGGACTGGACTATGCAGTGAAATTGATATGTTCTCGCATTGACAGTGACAATGGGGAATTATCAGTGACAGATAATTTCTTTGTTGTGGATGTGGAGGACACCAACGTGGTGATGGGTGTCCAGTGGCTCTACTCCCTTGGCCGGGTCACCACTGATTAGAGGAAATTGGAGATGGAGTTCAAAGGGTCGGATGGCAAGTTGGTGGTTCTTTGGGGCATGCACTCATACCCTCCATAGATAGTTTTAGCGCACATTATGGAGGCTAACTCGAGGCATGGGGACATAGCGTGGGTAGTGGAGCTGAGGATTTTGGAGGTTGGAGGATAGCCCAGGCCACCTCACCCAGACATACAGACTATTTTGGACAGATACCCAGTAGTGTTTAGGGACATACCACCAGAGCAGCCACTTGACAGGGGTTTTGAGCACACCATTGAGTTGGAGCCTGTGGTGCAGGCGGTCATCACCAATCGTTATAGGCATCCTAAGGCCTACAAGGATGAGATAGAGCGGGCTATCATGGAGTTGCTAGTGTTGGGGCATATTAGGTCGAGTTCTAGCCCCTTCGCTTCATCGGCAGTACTGGTGAAGAAGAAGGATGGGACCCTGCGTATGTGCATTGATTACAGGGCACTCAACAAGAAGACCTTGAAGAACAGATACCCCATCCCACACATTGATGAGCTGAGAGGAGCCAAGTACTTCTCTAAGATAGATCTGTGCTCTGGGTACCACTAGATCAGGGTGGACATCCCCAAGATGACTTTCAAGTGCCACTATGGGCACTTTGAGTTCTTGGTCATGCCCTTTAGGCTGACCAATGTGCCTGCCACTTTCTAGTCACACATGAAACATGTATTCCATGGGTAGTTGCAGAAGTTTGTATTGGTGTTCTTTGATGATATCCTGATTTACAACCACACATGGGTGGAGCATTTGCAACACTTGGATGTGGTGTTGCGTATTCTAGAGGAGTAGCAGTTTTACGCCAAGTTGTCCAAGTGTGAGTTTGGGCTAACAAAGATGCTCTACTTGGGACACATTATTGGCACAGATGGAGTGAGGGTGCACGAGGAGAAGATTAGGGCCATCCGGGATTGGCCTAAGCCCCAGAATGTGATCGAACTGAGGGGATTTATATGTATATGCATCTACTACAGGAAGTTGGTGAAGGGATTCTCACAGCTAGCAACTCCCCTTACAAATTTGACAAAGAAGAGGGCTTTCACATGGATAGAGAGAGCACACTCAACATTTGATCGCCTCAAGGAGGTGATGAGCAGCTGCCCAGTTTTGGCACTTCTGGATTTCACGCAACCATTCACATTGGAGTGCAATGCATTTGGCAAGGGAGTTGGCATAGTATTGACTCATGATGGAGACCCCATTTCGTTTGAGAGCCGAAAACTTCTCCCACATTAGAGGTCGTACTCCATCTACGACAAGGACATGTTGGCCATCATGCATGCGTCAGCCAAATTCCAGCAGTACCTAGTGGGTGATAGATTTCGGGTGAAGACGAACCACAATAGTCTTCGCCATTTCATGGGGCAGCAGGGCCTCAATGACAGGCAACAAAGGTGGGTTAGCAAGGTGCAGGCCTACGATTTCGACATTGAGTATGTGAAGGGTAAGCACAACATAGTGGCAGATGCATTATTTAGGAGGCACGTGACACTTTCACTCATGAGCATTTGTCATGACTGGAAGGCGCAGTTGCTAGTGGAGTACTCTAAGGATCAGAGGGCATTCACCCTGATGAGCACTATAGGGTGATCGTTGAGGTCATTTACTAAAGGGGCGTATATTCTTGGTGCCGGGTTCGCAGTTGGAGGAGAGGATTCGCCAAGCAGCTCATGATTCCCCACTTTCGGGACACCAGGGGTTCCCTAAGACATACATGACAGTCAGAGAGCAGTTCACAGGGGAAGGCCTTAAGGGAGATGTGTTGAGATATGTGCTGGAGTGTGAGGCTTGCCAGAGAAACAAGGAAGAGTTGACTCACCTTGTTGGGTTGTTACAACCACTTCCCATTCCTGAGGGGAAATGGGAGAGTATCTCCATGGATTTCATCACGGGGCTCCCATCTGTGCAGGGGAAGGATTGTATTTAAGTGGTGGTAGATTGACTGACCAAATATTCTCACTTCTTCACCATACCAACCCGGTATACAACGTCACAGGTGGCCGAGTTATTCTTCAGGGAGGTCTTTCGCTTGCATGGAATTCCCTAAGACCATAGTCAGTGACAAAGATAGTCGGTTCATGGGAGCATTTTAGCAGGAGCTTTTAAGATTAGTGGGTACGAAGTTCACCCCTAGCACAAGTTGCCATTTGTAGACTGATGACCAAACTGAGAGGGTCAACAAATGGTTGGAGGGCTATCTTTGCAACTACGTGACCGGGCAACAGAGAGCATGGATTCAGTGGCTACACCTAGGCGAGTACTGCTAGAACACCACCCACCACATGTCAATCGGTATGTCACCCTTTCGTGCCTTGTATGGAATCATGGATATGATGCTTTGTCTTTTGTTGATTGTTTTTGGAGACAACAGATTCCCAAAGGCCAAAGATTGGATCCAAGAGATCCAAGACATCCTCAAGGCTCTCAAGGATAACCTATTGACAACTCAAAACCAACAGAATATGTATGCAGATAGGCACTAGGTCGAGAGGCAGTTTGAGGAGGGGGACTTGGTTTACTTGCGATTATAGCTCTATTGCTAGTCCACTATGAAGCACAAAGGGGCCAAGAAGCTACAGTCGATCCGGAGAGTTGGAGAGGTGGCTTATGAGATGGAGCTTCTCGTAGGGAGCAAAATCTACAACATCTTTCATGTTTTATGCCTCAAGAAGATGTTGGGCCAGCAGGTGACAACATCTATGGAGTTGCCACCATTAGATGATGAGGGGCATCTGGTTTTGGAATCGGAGGCCATTCTGGAGACTAGGGAGAGGAAACTGAGGAGAAAGACTATTAGAGAGTATTTGGTGCATTGGAGGAACTTACCAGATGAGGATGCCACCTCGGAGGGTGAACACATACATGAGCATCCGACGTTGAAGTTGCTTGGGGACAAGCAACGTTTGGGAGGGGAGGGCTGTAATGTCCCTTCCTAAATTATTTTTTCACAGGTTCATTATTTTGCAATTTTGACAATTTTGGAAGCCATGGAACCCATAAGATTTTTGGGAAAAGACTTAGGAAGGAAAAGGAGGCCGAAATATTTTGTTGGTAAAGCGTGGGGGCCACCCACATGAGGAAACACGCACTTGCCTTAAGGGAGAATTTGAATGACCGAGAAGGGAAAGTCAAAAGGCTAGATGGAGGGACCCACATGGGGAAAAGAGGCCCATGAATTATAAATAGAAGAGGCTCAACCTCATTTGGTATCTTTTGCCTATCGAACTCAACTTAGTTGCTCGAGTTGCTTAGCTGGGTCACTTGTTGTTTAGTAACGAGTTTTCCAAGTGGAGAACTCACCCTCTCTTCGATGGACCATGAGTTCCACCCTAGTGAGGTTCCATTCTACCATTTTGTAGGAGTGTTGGTGAGGATTTAGAGCATAAGACTCAACCATCATTTAGCTAGTGCATATTCCAGGAGGACACATGAAGGGAACATGTGGGAGCTATTTCAGGGATTTTCTGGGGTGCAATTGTTGGGAGAATTTTGGTGAAGGAGTTTTAGGGGGACACTAGCCTTTGGGAGAAGTTTGGGAGTAGAAGCTTGCTGCTTGAGAGCAGTACGATTTGCAGCATCCAGGGCCAACGCAAAAGCCTTTCACTGGGCACACGTGGGAGTTTGTGGGTCAAGTTGCAGGGAAAGTATTTGCTGGGAGAGATAAGGGGAATTTTGAGGGAGAGTATCCTAGCCTTTTTGGTGTGTGTTTGGAGGGATTTTTCTGGAGTTGCAGGCAGGCTGTATTTTCCAGCAGTTGGAGGAGGACGTGGCTCTTGGGAGGATGAATTTCCAGGGTCACAACGGGGCTAAACCCTTCCTCGGTTTTGGTGGGTTTTGTTTGAGGAGCTTGGGGTTAATTTGGTGGAATTTTCTGAGCACCAGAGGCAGGGTTTCTAGTAGCATCTTTACAGCAGACAACACAGTTCTACTAGGGAAGCGCAGGGCATCATTGTAGCAGTTGTTACCAGTGTCACAGGGTTCACCGAACTTGAACCTTGAGGTTTGAAATTCGGCGAACCTCAAAAAAAAAATTCAGGTTCGGGTTAAGTTCGATAAAATTCGGTTTTGGTCTGTACAATTGTGCGAAAGATTTTGGCTAAAAAAGAATAACTAGTCTGCCCCATTGCACGAATAAATTGGAGTAGTTACATCTGTGAATAGGGCAAAGAATTTAACCCGTCTGCCCAATTGCGCCAATAATTTCATACATCTGTAAATAGGGCAGGGCGTCCACCATATGGATCCTCGATGATCGATCTATGCCATCCTCGTGACGCTGGACTTCGCATGATTGATCATGTCATTCTCGTGATAAGACTTTCTCAAGATTATTTGAAACGAGAATTTTTCTTGAACATCAAACCGTCTTGTAAATTTAATACATGAAAAATCAAATCGTTCGCGGAAATCAAATGGTTTTAACTTTTTCATTTTTTCCCCTTTTTAAAAAAATTTGAATCACATTCATATAATTTTCTTTTAGATACGTATTCTTTTATACATATTAAAAACAATAATATATTCATAATAATGAATCATATATTAAATTTTATTTGAATATTTTCTCCATTAAAATGTATTATAAAAAATTTACTGTATTTATTTATTATCCTCTTACATATATTAAAAAATAATATATTAATATTATAGTGAGATGCATATTAATTCAATCAAATTCTATGTTAAATATAATAATGTTGTGTATATAAAGGATACAAATTTAAATATATAAATATTATATTGGATTATATTAAAAATATTGTTTATATATATTCGAATTTAATGGCGAACCCCATTCGAACTTTATTAGAAAATTCGAATTCGAATCGAACTTAATCATTGTTGAACTCGAATTCGAACCGGAACCATGTGACATTGGTTGTTACTACCATCTGGGCTTGACATTTTATCACCTGGGCTTGGTCACGCTTGCCATTGAGGCAAGCCTAGGTGCACCTCTTCCACATTATAGTACTATTGCTCTGTATCATAATAAAATGGCTTAGCTGGTTGTTATTTCTAGATTTTACATGGGCGTGCACTGAATGTTTGAATTTTATGGTGTTGTTTTTATTGTTTACTTTGCATATCACTGTTTTTCCTAGTTTGGAATATTACACAATCCCACAATTGCATTTGAGAGTAGCCCTTCTCACAACGTTCTTGTTGCAGTACACAACTACTCTGAAGCTAGAATAACTACTTCATCTTTGACACAATGCTTTACCATTCAAGTGCAATGATTTTAAAGACATAATATCAGTGGTATCTTCAGAGCATCAGATTTATGGTCTTCAACAGTAAGGTAGCTTCATCATCTTGCAGTAGTTTGTCAAAACTTCATTGAATCATTTTCAGCAAGCCAATCACTAGTAAGGGTATCACTTAACAAGGTACAACTATCATATGTTACATCAGTGTGGAAGAAGAATCATTCACATCTTGTAAGAGCCTTTCTGTCATTGTAATGCAAGGTTTTTTGGAATATGGGTTTTGGAATGATAAGAATAACAACCTTTAATCTTTTCTTGGTTACAACAATGTTATTATTGGCAAAGGCTACATTAGTGTGTTAGGGTTTCATCTTCAATCAACAGAGAAGGTTTCTTCCAGTCATCCTACAACTATCTCTCTGTCCAACACTTTCGGCAAGGGATTGTCTTGGTTGGGTTTTATTGCTATATCATTTGCAACAATATTCATTGTAAATGGGTCATTATCCCCTATACGGGAACCCATATTGAATTGCAGAAGTTGATTTATTGTAAGTGGGTCATTGTCCCTGGTACGGGAGCTCACATTGGTTGATTTTATTCATTATCATTTTTAGGGTGGTTGGGTGGTGCTAGGCAAGTGGTTGAAGTCACCTTCATGTTGGATTCTGAAAACGCTTTAGGGTGGTATGGTGGTGCTAGGGCGAGTTGGAGGTTGCTAGGTTGTTGGAGCATCCTTTCAACTGACTGCTGAGAAAACCAGGGTGTTAGAGCATCTTTATAGTTGGAGCTAGAAAATTGAATGCTTTTCTAGAGTACTAGGGAGTTGGGGCTTCCTTTTAGTTGGAGCTATAACATTTTTGATGTACTCACAAAATTATTAGAAAAACGTTCAGTGGTTTTTTGTCTCAGAGGGGGTTTTCCACCTAAAAATTCTTGTGTCTATTGTCTACTGCTCATTTATGATTTTGAATTGACGTTGAAGATTAATTAATGCTCCGAAAAATATTAATAAGTTGTTAATTACTAAGAAATAATAATTCACCCCCTTCTCAGTATTTCCAACAATGCGTGGCCATCGTTTTGATAAGGGTTCGAATTATGACACTAATGATGATGGAAAAGATGATGTCAGTTTGCCTTGCACTCCATATGTTGATCACGAGGATATAATTATTAATTTGTTTGAGCCATCTTCTCTTCCTCCTTGTATAATATTTGAGCCTTATTCAAATTTTATAAAGCCATCTTCGGTTGTGCCTTTTGAATTTGGTTTTCATAACAAGTAGCCTGTTTTTCAAGACCTTGCCCCTTAGTCATCTCCATCCTCATGCAACCCGCAACATGTCCCTAGGGACATCAATGAGAGATGTATGCCTGAGATAGCTATTGAGCAATAATACTTGAACTTGAGTATTGATTATTCCGTATTCAGACTGTAAGAGTGGATTTGGTGGTGTAAGTTGAATTCCTCCTTTCCCTCTTCATACTTGACTCCTTTTCATGATCTATGGCCATTTCGTTTTCCCACCATCCCACCTTGTTACTCTAATCTAGTTGTTGAGTATTATGAGATAGTAGTTACTAATCGCGATATTGCTTTGTTCTATCTTTTGACTAAGCATAAGGGTAAGGGGTGTGATATTGGCTTGATAATATGTTGGTTTCATTGGTTGTATGACTATACTTAGTCAACCTATCATGTACTACAATGTTGGTGAGTTGCATTACATATCGTGTGAACATTCTAACTCTTGTAGTGCCATATTGTTGTGTTTCATTATAAATTTGTTTGCATTTTAGATAGATTTTACTTTACAAATTTTATTATTATCATATAAAACAAAGGTGATAACCAACACCTAGTGCACACATTTCCAAACAAGTTGATTTGAGTGTGCAAGTAATAGGTCTACGAGCCCAAGGATTGTTGGAGTTCTCATGAACTCCTTGTTTGAGCATATGGATCATGCACTCTATGGTGAGCTCGTGTCTCCGAGTTGGAGCGAGATGTTACCCACCAAAATGGGTGACCTCATAGGAGAAAACTTTTCTTCTACATTTGACAGCCAACCAGCTAGTAGTCCTTGACATTCACTTCTCGATGATGATATGCCATATGCCTCTACCATCAGCGTCAACCACATGCCTCTCACAATCCTGCATTGCCTCTTAAATGAAGGTGGGCTGCTACTCAATAGGTTGTTATACTTGTAGTTTTGGGTATTTACTATGGATAAAGGGTTGATCTGGAAGATTGACCGATCTTGATTGTAAATTGTTCTCTCACCTTACCAGGGGGGTTAATCATTAGCGCTAGTCTAGTGGGACCTCCCTTGAGGCCTTTGGGTTATAGGAGGGGCATTACTTGGAAAACTTAGATTGAAATAGTGTGTTCATTCTCCCTTACACCATACTTAACACTTTCCATGTCACAATATAAACCCCTCATATACCATCTCCATTATTCTGGTCTAACTTATCATTGGTTCATTGGGATTTGGCACCCTCTTATCCACACCCTTGAGTAGGGTCGGGAAACATTGCCCTAGAGGTCGATGCAACCAAAATAATAGAAAAGCATATTATGGCCACAATAAAAGAAAAAGAAGAAAAGTAAAATGCAAAAGATGGTCGGGACATAGATTAGTGTGAGTAAAAGTCTAGCATGAGCTCTACCCTCCTCATTGGCCATCACCCAGTTCTTGAGCACTTGATGCTCCATTTCATCAAAAGGAACCCTTGCATGTCCCAACCTTGACGAGCGATGAATTGTCTCAAGGGGTAAAATTAAATGCTATATCATAAAGAGCAAGGTCTAATCATTGAGCTATGCACCAAAATAAAAAGCATCATAAAAAATAAGTAAAAGGCGCACTAGAGGGTTGGAAAAATAGATCAAACAGGGTAACTCATGCCTCCATGATTGCTCCATCCATTACATCTATACACTCAGGATGTGGACTCCTATTAGATGGTCCCCTTAACCATGGCACTTGGTCATGAAGCCTTCACCCCCCATTTCCACTCATCTAGACTAACACCTACTGATTGAGGGCTTGACCTTGGAAATGCCACCTCCCCTTAGGGGTTGGAAGCACCTAATAGTGTTGACCATTAGCCACCTCTATGGAGGTAGGGAACACCATTACAGGACTTGGTCTAGTTAAATATCAGAAGGTGATCCAAGTTTATAGTATTAATATGCCCTTAACATACAAGTTTGGTCCACTTAGATGTTTATATGGTCTTAGTCTCTAATGATTGGTTGCTTTCACTGAAGTTTGAGCTGGTTTTGTCAAGTGGTCCACAATAACCTATGCCTTGAGGGCACCCATTCCACAGGTACCTAGGCCTTGAGGGCATCCACAGGTACCCAGGCCTTGAGAGAACCCACTCCACAGGTACTCAGGACTTTCAGAGAGGTTGATGACTTAACAATTGCAATTGCCCACTTACATTAGAGCATTGGGCATTGTGATGACTAGAGCAACTGATGCATGTCCCAAAGCCCCCACAAGACCCAAGACGCTCATCTTCTTTGAACCAAAACAAAGGATTCTTGATGATTGCACTACTGGACCCAACATGTCCCTAGGTTGGCCTTGACACCACTTGATGGGTAGACCATGATGCAAAGGCCAGATGAGGATGGTCTTCCATGAGATGACTAGGGAGGGATTTTCGCACTTGATTTAGCCCTAAAGCTAGAGAGAGAAGGCCTTGCGTTGACCATTGGAGATCCATGGAGATGATGCGGTGACACCCCAGCTGGACGTGGGACCTATTTAGTTGTTTTGAGGTTGGAGGGATATGCCTCGAATAATGGATGATTATGACACATGAAAACATTTTCAGCCTTATACTCACCATCACAAAGCATATGGAGCCCTAAAAGGGTCTGGTGTCATCATTTAGAGGCTTATTGCATAATTTCATCTTGAGCTAGTGGCTTGGCTTGTAACCTAAGGATTATTTTATGTTTACTCATTGTCAAACTTGTTTAGGGGCTTCTTAGGCTAAAATTAGGTGAGGTAGACCTCATATAAATAAAAGGTCACCTCACATCTCATTTTATCATCAGTTGTGGACTATTTCGACCTCCTTGGAGATTTCGGCCTAGCTATTGTAGCCTTGTACTGTTGTGGAGATGTGACCTTTGTGGATAATTTTTCTATTGGAGACTATTCCTTGTTGTGGAGACATTAGTTTGGGATAATGAAGGATTGCTCATGCATATCTTGTGAGTATTTTTGATGAGAATCTTTTAAAGTATTTTTGTTGAAAACCTTTCAATGGTTATTGCATGCTTTATATTTGCTAGGTTTTCTATGATCCTGAATAATTGCACATCCTTATATGAAATTTTGTTGAAATATTGTATATGCTTTAATTAGAGAATCTTGGACATCCCTTGAGGACCTTCAAGGGAGCTTTCCTCTTGATTTTATCCCCACATAAAGTGATAGCTAGGGTTTTGAAAAGTGGAAAACTAGGGTTTTTCCCCCCTTATGTCCTTCTGGGGTATGATATCTCCATAGTAGGTTTTCCTTGGACTCCATCACCCAAGAAGTAGGAACTGACTTCCAGATAAAAGATCAAACGTCATCAAAACATAATTATTCCTTCTCTATCTACTAATTTCAGCCCTTCAAGACAAGCTGCTAGGGTTAGGGCATATGGCCAAATTCAACTAGGACTAAGTCGTTGCCTTTTTGAGGTTTTTCTTGTGGATGGAACCTTATAGCATCAATATCTAGCCTTTGCCTTGGTTGGAATTGCCTCCCTAGGCTGATGTCACAAACCCTAGGTATTTTTGCTTTAGGAAACCCTTATCTAGCATTAAGGCTTCAACTTAGGGCTTGTTGAATGCTGGTGTTTCCTTTTGTTGCTCATACATATTTTTCACAGGCCTTTTCTTGGTCTTTAATGCCTAAAAAAGCCATTTTTTCGCATATTCCTAAAACCCTAGGCTATAAGTGCACTTGATAGGTTTCTTGGAGAGCACGTTGTTCCTTGTTTCACTGCATTGAGCCTTGTTCTTAGTTTGAGTACCCTTTTTGAGCTTGTCCCAACTGTCACCTCTAAATCATGGCCTTAAAATATCCATTAGATGACTAGTACCAGGAAGCCTCCCTTGTGGTGAAAATCCACTGAAGAGCAGGAGGTGGTGTGCTGTGGTGACAATGGGCCTCCACCTCATTGTTGTCCTTTGGTCTCGTTATTGCCATGTGAAGCCTCTCACAAGACCTGCTAGATTTTGTGGCAACAGGCCCCTAGAGAGTGTCTGCTCCCCAACTCCAATCAAACCAGCTGAAAAAAGAATCCCACCATTGACTATATGGCTCTGTTCTCCTACAGAAAAACCCACATGTGTGGAGGCTGTACCTGCTGAACTCAGACCCACAACTGATGCTGCATCCTTTCGTGTATCTTCAATCAAACTTGCAACTGCTGAAACTGCAACTGCGATTGTACCTGTGCCTGTACCACCACCTAAGATTGTACCCATGGCCATAGCTGCCCCTGAAACTGTACCTGCGCCCTTTCTCTTAATCTTATCATCTTTATTTTTTCACATCTTGAATTGAAGAAGCCAAAGAGTCAATTGGCTTCCTTGAATGAAAGGCAGACCAAGCATGCTTAATGAAATTTATTTTAGCATTTTTTGCTATGAAGCTATAAGATATTCTTTTCCCCATTAGAAAATGATTATCTTGACTATCATAGATTGTTAGGTTCAACTCACTTTTTTTTGTGTTTTATTCCTATTGACAGCAGCACTGTTGTCATTCTTGCTGTTCCTTCTTCTATGTCTTCTCTATGGATTGATTCTCAGCATGCTTCATGTGAAGGTGCTTTACTGAAATATTATATGCTGTACACAAGTGGAGAGACCTAGTGGCATGCTCTCTCCAGTTTCAGTTTTTAAAAGTTTGTTATGTTATGCTTCTCGAGGTTTGATGGAAAACTGATGCAGCTGGAAACACATGAATTCACCTTGTCAATAAAGGACATGCATTTTGGACCCTGTAATTTACTTGTTACATATGGAATTTCATGTGACAACACTTAAGATAGCAGGAATCCATAGGCTATTCTCTGAAACACAGTTAGTGTCAAATTTACTGTAACAATGTGGAAATAACCCCATAAAACTCAACTCTAATGGGTGGGAGGCATCATCAATCAGGAAATAGTAAGTTGTATGCGAGAATAACTATATTCCTGTTCAAGAGTATTGGTCATATTAATATTCTGGAATGTGAGTATTGGTCATGTTGTACATCTGCATATGTTACCCATAATCCTGGGGCTGGAGAACCTGTGACCTTAAAATAGTGACATTTTTCAAGTTTGTTGGGTAAAATTATTTTGATATAAAATTGTTATTTATATCTTTATGTTATAATTATAAATCATTTGTGCTGCAGGGTAACCAAGGGATATCTTGTTTGGAGCTTCCCCTTATAGAACACAAGGATGGACCAGACTTGAAGAAACTCGCTTCTACACTTTGTGGTATTCTCTCTGCATCTGATGCTGTGGATCTTGTAAGAGACCATCACCAACAATAGAGAGGAACAATGGAACTTTCCAGAATTGTTCCCCAAAAATTGCATTTCATATTGCCATTATCTTTTTTCCTTTACCTCCTATGCTGCTTATCAATAAGATTTTGGATTTAAATTCTTTTAGTGCCTAAACTTTTTTTTCAACTAAAGAAAACTACAAGAAATATCAAAATGTGTAGGTGAGAAAATTGAGGTTAACATTTCTGGAAAAAAACTTTGTTGGATTTTTTTTTTTTTGGTTTTAGTGACAAAAAGCTAGAAGACATCAACTATTTCTTTTGTCATGGAGGTAAGATAATTTGATAAATGTCTAACAAGTGACCATAAATAGGTTGAAGGGACTGCTAGGTACATCACAGGACACAATGGGGGTGTGAGTGCAGCTCCTACAAAACACATATCTAACCTTTGGGGTCAAAGACCTAAAATCTGAAGTCTATTGTGTATGACATAGAAGGATACAAAGCTGGGAGTCCTAGAGAAATAAGGATCCCTCTTAAGAACTCTATAGAATAAAAGAAAGGTCTTGATTGGAGGTGCCTGGAGAATGTCCTCAATGTTTGAAGGAGCCATTGCCTGCTGATGAGGAGGAGGAAGAGAAGCTGCTAGCCTCCAAATCTGTATTAGCAGTAGGTAGAACTTTCCTACCATCCATGGTTGAAGTGAAGAAACCCCTTATGGAGTACGGTTTGGATGAACTGGAAGTATTGGAAGATTGTTTGAAGATTTCTGTGGATGGTATGATGAGCTTTAGTGTTCGGAACTAATTCCACAGTAGTAGCCATTTTATGAATCGACGTTTTGAGTCTATAGCAAGACTCATCTTCAGGACAATACTTACGTTTCAAGTATTGTCCTAAAGATGAGTCTTGCTATAGACTCGAAACGTCGATTCATAAAATGGCTACTACTATGGAATTAGTTCCGAACACTAAAGCTCAAGTATTGGAAGATTGGAGTAGAATATATTGCCTAGAAGAGGTTGTGCCTTGCTAAGATCTAGATGACCTCAAGGAGAGTGTTTTCTATGTATGAATGGAAGAGATGCCCAGGGCCTAAACTTAACACTATCACATAGGTCTCATAGGCAGAGGTCAGGGTCTCTCCAAGAATTCACAGAGTTGTAAGCTGAAGTGGAATTGTTATGTGCTTGTGCCTTGGTGGCTTTGTTTTTGAGCATCGGGAAGTGTTCATATTGGTAGTGTCTAGTGGTGGTGGTGATGTAAGCATAGATTATCAAAAGCCTATTATTGCTTAAACTAGCAGGGGACCTAAAGGGGATCCCTAAAGGGCAAATGCTAGGTCAAGGGCAACAAATGGAGGCTTAGCCCATTGTCACTTTAGTAAGGCTCCCTTCTATTTACAGATTTTCATTGATGGGAGGAGACCCAGTATATTATGGAGTCGCCGATGAAGGATAAGTCAATGAAATGATGTGGAGTGACCCAAATAATTCTTTTCCTAGAAGAGTTAGAAGGATAGAGCTTGCTTTCTTTCTAAGCAAGGTACAATGTCTTCTAGGGAAAGGAAAGAAGGATTTGAGGGTTAGGTTTATAGGATATGACTTAAGAAGGAGTTTCCCAGTCCCTAAAATCCTTATTGAAATTGGTATTTCAGATGGTTCTTGAAGAATTGTCTCTTTAAAGGAACGAGATGACCCGGGACCAAGTGGACCCAGTCTAGGGTAGGGGAGAAGAGTAGGGAAATCAATGATTTTCCCTAACCTGGACTAGGTATGGAAATGGATCAAAGAAAGAATATCCACTTGAAGTTTTGAATTGATCCGATAAGGTACTAGCCTTTGGAGATGCTAGGGCAAATTTTGATACCAAATCTAGGCTTGGCTTTTCTCACAACTCCACCGTCGGAATGGCCTCAAATTTGGAGCAAGACTTGAGGAAACACCAACGCAGGAGACCCTAAGGGATCGAGCTTTTTGGATATTAGATTGTCGGGAAAACGATGCCCTAGGTGACCCAACTTGGCTAGACCTGGAGAAATGTGAAAAAGATGTGATTTTAGGTGACCACCTCTTGGTAGATTAGTGCCTCATTCTTGGGAGAATGGAGTCTATGATGAATATGAGTGAGGATCTTTGTTTCCAGTCAAGGAGGCCTCAAGTCCACTTCGCTAGCCTTTTAGGTCAAGGAGAAGCAATCTTGCAACTTTTATACTTTGATGTGAAAAGGGGATGGCAAATCAAGGTCAATTCGTTGATAGAATTACCCCTAGGAGATTTCGTTCACATTACATGGCCCATACATTGAGAGGTGCTATGATAGAGACAAAATTCCACAATTTTAAGTAGTAAATGCATGTAGCGATTAGCCCTAGAAATAGTGAAAATCCCAGTCCAATGTATATGACAAAGTAAAACAAGAAAAACATTAAAATCATGTACTTACATGTAATAGAATATATCCAACCATCCACAATTGATAAAAGAGAAGCTCCAAGATAAGATAGACCAATATCCACACATCAAAATTCATCCATAAAGCTCCAATTCATCCTCTAGAAAAAGTGTGAAATTCTCAAGAGAGAGAAAAGATCCAAACCAAAGTGATGATGAGCAAATGAACTCATCTTGTATTTATACACAAATTAGGAGTTCGAATTAGCCTCTTTGGCCTACATAAGCCCCAAAAATAAAATAATGTTCTAATAATTCAACTTTTGGTGACAAGCCCACCAAACTAGCTCATAAATGAAAGAATAAGCCTCTCAAGAGGTCAAATAATAATCTATGCATGCTGTAGGGCCCTGTAGGAGGCCTAATGAGGTCCATGGGGTGCCACAATGAAGAGTAGGACCCTCAAAAGCAGTGGACAAGGGGTTGGCCCGTTGTAATAACCTGTGGTGCTCCAAATGAGATGTGGGGGCACACAAGTGTCTTCATGGGTCTCCAAACAAATTGAAGGTGCTTGTAGATCGCTTGCAAGGGCTAGGATGATGGTGTAGGTAATGTCGCATCATCGTGTAAGTCCTAGATCATTTGCCAAGTGTATGGTGGAAACTGGGGCCAGTTGGGCATGATGGATCAGGTGCATCTTCTTCATCCAATGAGTGAACCATGAGCAATCTCAGAATGGTTATGGGGATCCATGGAGTGCTGTCTGCTGCTATGGAGGCCCATGGCTCTCAACGTACACCCTACATGTGCCAATATAGCCCTCGGGAGGATTAGGACCCCTGTATAGGGAGACCAAAACCAAAATGGAGACCATTTGCAATCCTGCATAAGATCCAATGCGTCCCCTAGCCTTCCAGTACAACAAGTCATTAGAGAAATTTTGGAAATGAGCTTACCAATCATGGACCACAGGTGGGGAATTCATAATGGCCTGCCCTTCCATAATGGGTTTCGGGATGTGCCAATGTCTCCTAAACTCCAAATGGGGTTAACCAATAATTCTATTAGGTGGTTTCTACTTTTAAAGGGGATAATATAGTCAAGGTACATCCTTCAAAAGGTGGTGGCATGTGACAGATAGGTGAATGAAGTAGGGGATGAGAAGGGCAATAATGGGTCACATGTTGGAGTACGAGTGTGATATTCCCACTTAGCAAAATTGCTAAGGGAAATATCAATCTTTCCCAATTTTGTCTTATTTCATGTTTGCACTTAGGAGATGTGGGTTCAGAGGTTCCACATGATTTTGGGATTAAGTGGGGGTCCAAATATTAGGAAGGATGGGAAATATTGCAGTTCTAGTGGAGCGTGGGGGTCGCCCCATGGAGAATTACAACCCACATGTGGAAGAGACTCCCATTGGAGCAAAATTGGTGGGGAAAGTCGAGCTCGGCCCACATGGGAATCTTAGAGGCTCTTCGATAAATAGAGAAAGAGGCACTCATTTTAGTCATTCATTCATCTATTTAGAAATTGTGTCTTTGACATAGCACACTTGAGCTAAAGGCAAGTTTGCAATGCTGTTTAGCATGCGAGTGTCTCCGAGTGGAGATCTCAACCCTTGCTTTGGTGGACTTTGAGTGCCAGTGCAAGGAGGGAGTCCTACCTATACCAATTCGTACTAGTTGCAGGGAGTGCGAGTTTGTGGAGAGGATTGGCAGCAACAACACAAAGACTGCGCAGTTCTTGGAGGAGGCACGCTTGGAGGTTGACGAGTGAAGGGAGTTAGGGGCTAAAACTTGAGGTGGAGTCCGAGGAAGTGTTGTGGGGGCTTTTCCAACATTTTGGTGGAGCAACAAACAACATTTGCTATAGGTTACATCTTTTGCTTATGGAGGACATCCAAGCATTTGGGGGTCAATTTTGGAGCGTCAAAACTAGGTCAAACCCTTTCTGGTTTTTTTAGGGTTTATTGAGGAGAGGCCAAGATTAATTTGGCAAAATGTTCTAGGCAGATTTGAGGGGTCAAACACGGGCCCCAACTCAGCCAGTAGCTACATTCCCTAGGGGGAAATTGGGCCGAAATTCCAAGGTCAACATTTGGCCAATTCCTTTGTGGGTTATTGGCGGAGAGCCCAGGGTTAATTTCCCAGAATTTTCTAGGCATCTGAGGAGGCCCTAACAGCAGTTCTTTGTAGCCAACAACATATTTTCTGGGTAGTTTCAGCGTAGAGCCAAGAGAGAGCAACAACAGATTTGAGTGGGATTTCTTATTGTTCATTTGGGCTTAGCTAGCTTGCCTTGAGCAAGCCCGGGTGCACTATTGTACCCTCTTATTTATTAATAAAATGGCTCAGATTAGTGCAGTTCATGGAGATTTCTGGTTGTTAAATGTGCTGTAAATTTTTGTATGTGTTTCTGCTATGTTTGCTTTGTTTAACGTTGTATATTTCCATTAGGAATATTACAACAAGGGTAGCTAATAAGAGGGAAGCCCACACTTGGGTTTATAATGTATAGGAGGGAGCAATCATTGTACATGAGTTGCCCCGACCTTGATTTTTCCACCCTTCTTTATATGCCTCTTGTCTTTTTATGATTTTCTTTGATTAATTGCTCGGGGCTCAAGGGGTAAGAGCATGATGTATAAGATATAATAGTGAATACCCCCTTTTAAGGTAGGGCGGTTCATTACCCTCCAGGGGTTGGGATAATCATGGGTTCCTATATGATGGAGGTTCATAGAACCTCCTTCACCTAGGGTGATTGTTATGAAACCAACTCACAAAAAGATAGAAAAGATAGATGAACGCCTTAGAAATAAGCCTCTTCGATGGGGCAACCTCCTTTACATTACACAAATGAACAATTCTGGGATGATACAAATGACAAGACCTCCTTTCTATATATAGGAGTCTGAGGGGTCATAATATAATCAGAGCCGACATAATAATAATAATGTAGGGGCCTAATAGTGATGGCCATGATGATGGGGTAGAGCTCATGTATTGGCTTTTTTCCACGTGCTAAATGTTTTTGTCCCAATCATCTTTTGCATTTTGTGGTACGTTTTCCTATTGAATGTGGCCAAATATGCTTTTATCTATTTTTTTAGCTGCATCAATGTTCGGGCTTCATTCCAGGCTATGACTCATGGTGTGGGCAAGAGGAAGGGGCAAGCTATCCCTATGTGGACCCAGGTGGGAGAAATGATGAATGGGGTGATAATGAGTGGAAAGAGGGTAATAGAAGCGGATAAGGGAGCGGGATCACACAACCAAAATCAGGGTTTCCCATGAAGTACCATCCCTAGAGCCAAATAGTCAGTAAAAGAGATCCCACGGGACTAAAATCCAGGGTTAATACCCAAAAGGGGTCTAGGGGACAAGAGCACAAACCTAGCCCATTCTTTTTGTATAATCCCCCATTAATCCTTGCCCAGAGGTGTCCATGATGAGAAAACTACAATACTCAATTTCCAAATGAAAAGGCATACCTTTAAGTTGGGGAGGTCCACCTTCAAACATACAATCCAGGCAGATGGGCAAGGGACCACATGGCTGGCTCAGGTAGCGAAGAAATGGCACAATGAGCTAGCTGGTGACTGCAAGGGGCTGCTGGCTGAGGACCGTTTTGGAGAATTTTTTTCTCCTTGGGATATCACCTACAAAATGGTGGGTAACGAAGCCCAAAAGCCTTTCTTGTGTATAGAGCCAAGAACTGTTGATCTGAATATTTAAAGAAGATAAAGAGGGAGTTCTAGGTCTCTTTAAAAGGTGTGGTATAAACCTTGGACATAATTGATACGACACCAGAAAAAAGAAATACTTCTCTATCTCAGTCTCATGTAGGTTGTGTTACCTTCCGAGTTCTCTCTTGGTGGAAAAGTTCAAATCCCAAGTGTGAGAATCCAAGGGAAACTTAGGCAAACTGCCCACTATCACCTTAGTATCCTTTCCTTTCTTTATTTAGACTAATGGAGATCTACCTTGTTACCACAAGATCTAGCAGGCCTTGGAGAGGGAAACCCTACAACAAAAGAGCTAGACAAAGTGCTAACAATGGGGTAGAGGCTCAATGTCACCTTAGCCAAAACCCCTTGCTCTTTACGCATTTTCATCGATGGGAGCAGTCCTAGTAGAAGAAAGATCATTTAAAATAATATGCTAGGGATGACGTACAAAGTGATCAAGCTAGAGCTCATTCGGAAGAGAGGCTCAATAATGGTTCAAGGCTTCAAGGAAGTAAAACACTGTCAAAGGAATGCCCTAGGAATTAAGGTTCAAGACCTAGGGTTTTGAAATATTCAGTTAAAACAAGTGTTCACAATGTCAAGACCAAAGAGAAAGGGTTTCTTACAATAATGATCAACTATCCCAAGGCTCATGAAACCCTCAATAAAGTCCTCAAGTTGATGGAGAAGAAACTACGGTTTCCCTCTTAGGGCAACAACTAGGGCTAGAGATTTTATGGATGAAATTTTAGTGGATGCCCACCAAACTGATAGATTAGGTAGCCTAGACCTATCTCTTGATGTTTTGTCTGTCAAATCACCCAAAAGGTTCCTTTGTAAAATTTTGCTTCTAGCAGTAGTTTTTCTCCCTAGCCTTAAGAGGACAGAATTTGAGAAGAGAAATTTATGGAGAAAATTTAAGGTTGATCATCAAGTGATAAGGCGAGTACCTTGTCCTATGGGGATATGGAGTCAAGGATGTTTAGCATAAGCCAACTTTCTTCTAATGAGGTCCAAATTTGATGCCCTAGCTATCAAAATGTAATGTTCCGAAATAGGAAAAATAGTGATATACAAAGCAAATAACACATGCAAGCACAAAATTTTCGAAAATCAGTGAACACCTATGAAATCTCCACAAATACCACACAACTGAGTTGTTTTATTAAATATATGGAGCATGAGTACAATGGTATGGAAGGAGTGCACTTTGGCTTGCCTCAAGGCTAAGCTTGACAACACCCAGGTGAGAAACTGCAATGCCCAGAAGGGAGAGTGAGTTGCCCCAAATAGGCCCTGTGCTACCCCAGAAAACTACAGTGTCTGCTGGAAAGATATTGTTGAAAGTCCTACCTTCGGTGCTCAGAAAATTCTAAAAAATTGGCCCTGGGCTCCTCTCAATAAACCCATCAAAACCCAGAAAGGGTTTGGCCTAGTTTTGACCTTCGAAAATCGACCCCAAATACCACGTCCTGCTCAAACTGGCTGGAAAATACAACTTGTCTGGAAATGTGCTGAAGCAGCTTTCCAATTCTCCAAAAAATGTTGAACTCCACTCCCCAAATGATCTCCTCCAACTCCTAAAACAACCCAGCTCCCAAACTCCTTTTCCCAATCTTCCACATGTACCCAGAAATTAGTTTCCGTGTTGGCCCAAAAATTGTGCCAATGCCGCTATCTGAAAGTGGTTCGAGTTCCCTGCTGGAATGTCTGGATTAGCCTGAATTCGTTGATGTAGTTTCCTCTTAATTTTTCCCACAAGACCCAGAAAGGAATTGATTCCAATCCTTCAAACCAAAAAACCCACAAAATGGAGCAATATTACCAACAACTGCTGTTTGGAAAGTGACACCTGTTTGACATTGCTAGAGTGCTCAGAAAATTCAGCCAAATTAATCTTGGCCTCTCCTCGATAAACCCAGCAAAACCCAGAAAGGGTTTGGCCTAATTCCAAACTTCCAAAATTGGCCCCAAATAATGTGAGCACCCTCTACAACTGAGTAATTCATACTGCTTGGTAAATAGCTGCTAGATCCCTCCAAAATTAGCTGAGGATACCTCCAAGAATTATCCTTATGCCCCCTTGCAAATCTTCAGCCCCAACTCCGGTACAAGCCTCCACAACTTACATGCTCCTCTAATGACTACGCAATCCCAACTGCCTTTGTATGTGCATTGGAGGAAGAATTTCGGTTGGATGACCAACCACTGATTCAGCCCGGTAAACTCCACCCAAGAGTAGCAAAATCCAAGACAATTATGTCCCCAAAAGTCTGGAACCAATGCTTCTCTGAAGCTCCCTCTCCTGGGAAGTGCGTACTTCCCTTCTACGTCCAGTCTGCCCCCAAAACAATTCAATTTCCTCTGTATAATACTCCCGGTCCTTGGATTAGCTCACAAGTGTGGAAATGTCTCCCCTAGGGTGGCACTCGAAGTCCACCGAAGTAGGAGTTGAGATTGCCCCTCGGAAATCTTGTGTGCTGAACATTACTCTGTTGACCGAGCTAAACCGCTTGAGCAAACTATGTTTCAAATATCAAATTAGCAAAAGATTCCTGTTACCTACCACTTTGTGGGTGATATCCCTAGGAGAATTTTTTTCTCCATAATGACACTCAGCCGGCAACAAGTAGCCCCTTGATGCCTCCTACTAGCTCGTTGTGCCATTTCTTTGCCACCTGAGCCAGCCATGTAGTCCCTCACCCACCTGTATTGATCATATGTTTGAAGATAGGCCTCCCTAATCTAAAGGTATGTCTTGTCATTTGGTAATTGAGTATGTAATAATATAATATTCCTAATTAGCTATGGGTAATTGGAATATTCGATTTTGCTCAATTTTGCCTTCTATAGTTAATTATAAATAAAAAGGTGAGGAAAGGGGAGACATAACTCACTTTTAGAATAAAGTCACTCCCTAGTAGCACAACGTTATAACTTAAAGGGGAGCCAAGGGGGCCAAAGGACCACGTAGAGGAGGGGCCCACGCAGACACTTGGAGGGACTGTGCAGATGGAGGGGAGCACGTGGCAAGAGAAGGGGGTATGTTGGAGGAGGTGGGCCTTGGGGTTGAGAGAGGCCAACACTATAAAGGGGAGAGGAGCCTCCTCATTTTGTCATTTGATTATGTGCATTTGAGCTAGTCACTTCGACTTGGAGCACGCTGGCTGTTTAGCCTGTCTGCAGCACTGTTTAGTGCAGTGAGTGTCTCCGTTCAGAGATCTCACCCTTAGCCTCGGGGGACTTCGCGTGCCTACTCGGGCAAGGTAGTTTTGAGTAGTCTTTTGCAGTACAATTGATCTTTGGCGTTGAGGGGGAGCTGAGCATTTGAGGACTGCGTAGTCTTGAGAGAGAGGGACGCAGTTCTTCTGGAGGTAGTTCCGGATTGGGGGGTTTGGTGGAGGATTTGAGCTGGGAGATTGAGCAAGGGATCAGCCCTTGCATATTGGAGGATTTTGGCAAAGTTTCAGGCAGAGTTTTGGAGGATTCTACTCAGTGGCAGCGCAGAGCCTTGAGGGACAATGTAGATCCCCAAGGGGGTGATTTTCGGGGTTTGGCTATTTCAGAAAAACTTTCTGGGTTTCTTGAGTAGAGTCTGATTCCAGAGTTTCAGCATTTTCTGAGGAGGGGAACAACCCCAAATCCTCATTTGATTTCCAGCAGCAGCAACAGCACGACAATTCTACAACAACTTGGATGCAGTTCAGAGAGAGGCCATTCCTTTACTATTCTGAGTGTATTTCTTCACTTGCCTTGTGCAAGTCGAGGTGCCATCTTTTCGATCACCTCCTATACTCATTTCATTACTCATTATAATAAAATGGCTTAGCATTTCTCTCTGCATTTCTTGAGTATCTGCTTATATTTCATGTTTACATTATTATATGTTGCACCATTGTTATTTCTATCAGTTTGAGTTTCCCGGTTATTATATCATTTGTACGTATTTGGTTGGAGTTTACTGGGGTTTTGGGGAATATCCCTGAAACGGGATATTACAGAGTATTGGGTTTACTTATCATGGATATTTCTTTGTATGGATTGATGAGGGGATCTCCTTTATTGACCATTTGGTTCTATGGTGGTACTACCTGGGAAACCCTGACGTTGGGTGTGTGGTCCCGCTCCTTTACCTGCACATATTACTCCCTTTCCACTCACTATACCCCCATCATCTTTTCTCCCATCCTGGGTCCACATTCCGTTTCTGGGTCCATATAGGGCTAGCCTCCCTATCCCCTTGCCCCCACCTTGGGTTAGGCCTAGAATGATGCCCTAGAGGTTGAAGCAATTAAAAGAAAAAGTGAAAAGCATAATTGGCCACATTTAATAGGAAATTGTACCACAAAATGTAAAAGATGGCAGGGACAAAATAATTAGCACATGGGCAAAAGCTATTGCATGAGCTCTACCGCAATCCATGGCCATCACCCTGGTTCCATAGGCCCTAGATGAGCTTCCTCTATCATTTGGGAATCCATGATTGTCCCAACCCCTGGAGGGCAATGAAATGCCCTACCTAAAAGGGGGTAATCACTTCTATATCTTACACATCATGCTCTTGTCCTTCGAGCCCCAAGCAGTTAATTAAAGAAAATTCATAAAAGGAAAAAGGTATATAAAGAAGGGTGGAAAAATCAAGGTTGGGGCACCTCATGTACCATGATTGCTCCCTCCTATACATTACATACCTAGGTGTGGGCTTCCCCTTATCTAGCTACCCTTATGCCCCACTATGTGGCCCAGGACTGCCCCTCTCATTTGCTATTCCATCTCACTTATTTTTCACTTGCCACCCCCATTAGAGGGATGTACCTTGGACATACTATCCCCTTTAAGGGCTGAGACCACCAAATAAGGTACTTGGCTAACCCCCTTTGGAGACTGGAGACACTAGCACATGCCAAAGCCCACTACGAAAGGGCATGCCATTATGAAGTACCCTCGTTGTTATCCATGATTTGTAAGCTCTTTTACCCGCTTATTTTAATGATTGGTTGTACTAGAAGTCCAGGGGACACATTGGATCTTATGCAGGATTACAGGTGGTTTCCATTTGGGTTTGGTCTCCCTACATGGGATCCTAACCCCATGGTTCTACATTGGCACATGTAGGGTGTGCATAGAGAGCCATTGACCTCCACAACAACAAACAACACTCTACGGATCTTCATGGATGCTTAGAGATTACTGGCGATCCACTTTTGGGATGATGGTGATATGCTTGGTACATTATGCCCAACAGCCCCCCACAAGAGCCACACACTCTTGACAGGTGTCCTAGGACTTATACAATGTCATGGCAACATTCATTCCACCACTTGGACCCTTGCAGAGGATCCCCGATTCATATGGAGACCCATGGAGTTATTTATGTGCCCTCAGACCCATTAAGAGCATCACAGGTCTACTACTTGGAGAACAAGGGGCCATCCCCTTGTCCATCATATTTCAAGGAATTTATTCCTCAATATTGCACTTTAGATATTATTATGCCTTTGGAGGGCCCTACGACATGCACATATTATTATTTGGCCCCTTATGAGGCTTATTTTTACACTTATGAGCTAGTTTGGTGGGCTTGTCACCAGTAGGGGTTTTATTTGCACATTATTTTATCATTAGGGGCTAATGTAGGCACATAGGCTAATTCGAACTCCTTAGGAGGCTATATATTGATGTTAAATACATTCATTTGTATCATCACTTGATTTGGGATCTCTTTAATCATAGAGAATTTCACACTTTTTCCTTGGTGGATATTTTTTGGAGATGGATGAATTTTGATGTATGGATTTGGGCTATTTCTCTTGTTTTGGAGCTTTATTGAGCAAACAAAATGCTGGTTGGATATACTCTATAACGTTGTAAGTAAATTTTAAATGCTATTATTCTTGTTGCTGCATACTGCTAAAATTAGGGCTAGTTGTTGCATTATTGAAATGTGGAATTGAGCATGTTTTAGCTAATTTATTATTTCATGTATGGGCCAATGTTATATGAATGAAATGTCTTAGAGATTTATTTATCTCGAGAAGCTTGCATCATTTGCTTTGAAGTATAAATGCTTGAAGGTCACTTTTCTTTTCTCTCTCAACACTGGATGAAGTTGATTTTCTGGGCCTCCTTGTTCAAGAAACCAAGTTCTTACTCATCATTATCCTTGACTCCATACCCCCAAGTGAACTAGGCACTGATCCCTCAAAAAGGGTGATCATTTTAACCCTTTTTTTACCATTTTCCCATTTTTCACCAAGTCAAGCCCCATTAGGTCACCTAGGGCATCAATTTCCTGGGAATTGACCCAAGGAAAAACTTCAATCTCCTGTAGGCTATTGCGCTAGTGGGTCCCTTGCCCCTCCTCCAAATTTGAGGCAATTATGACAGTGGAATCTCTAGGAATCCCAAGCCCTAGCTCTAGGATCGAATTTTGCCTAGGCATCCCCAAAGCTAGACCTCAATAGGATCAACTCAACCTTTTGAAGTAAATATTCTTTTTTGGTCCTTTCTCCTCACCTTGTCCAAGATAGGAACATCACTAGTTGCTACATTGCATCCCTGAACCTGGGCTGGGTCCACTTGGTCCCATGTGGTCCCACTTCTCATTAAAGATGATTTGTTAAGGACCATTTGGGAATCCAAGTTTCCCAAGGATTATAGGGATTCAGAACCTTGTTTATAGGCCTATCCTTTCTCCCTCAACCCTGCAATCCTCACCCCTTATCCCTGGTGGACCAAGTTCCTTGCTTTAAGAGCAAGCAAGCTCCATTCTTCATTCCATCCTTGGGAAAGGGTTTTCAGGGTCACTTCTCACCTATCCATTGACATATACTATACAAGTGATCCCTACACTACCGGGACTCCTCTCATCGGTGATAGTCCATAAAGAGCAGGAAGACTTAGCTATGGTGACAGTGGGCTAAGCCTCTACCGTTGCCCTTAACCTAGCAGTTGCCCTCTTAGGAATCGCTTTATGTCCCCTGCTGGTTTGAGTGGTAACAATCCCCAAAATTAGGCCCTCCACCTCTATTTATCTTCTTGCCCCTTCTGTTCCTTCATGTGGCCCCCACAATTTGAGTTACCTCTCCTCTTTCTCCCCACAAGTTCGAACTCTCCTAAGGGGTATGAATTCCCTTTGGAGTGGCCCCCACATTCCACTTGCACTTTGATTTATTACCGTTTCTAATGTTTGGAAGCCTTCTTTTCCTAAAAAGCCAAGTGGGGCCCTCCTAATCCACCTTTCCTAAGTTCTAATGCCAAAATATCTTCTGATGGTCAAAATTGCAAAAATGGAATTTCTTCATAACCATATTAAGTAATTGGGGACATTACAGTCCTCCCCACCCAAAATTGCTTGTCCTCAAGCAATGGTTGAACAAGCACCCCCTCTATCAACCGACCCAGAAGGTTACTGCAAACAATATCGGGGTCCCAAATGTGTCGTTGAGTCATCTTTGATCTTTGCCCTACCCTGCCAGGATCCCAAGGCACCCTGATCAGCGTGAAGCATCCCTTGCTCCACTCGTTGTCCAACTTGTTGAAGAATCTAGGGGAGACATAATTTAGATGATTCTTCATTACATGATAACAATTTGTGAAGTATTTATACAATTTGTCTTAGCTTAATGTTTCCTTCATTATTAGTGTGTGTATGGTAGCTTCATCAAGTTACTGTCAAAACCAAAAGAGACAAGAACACAAATGTTTGGCTTTCTGCCAAGGCCAAAACCTCTCCCTCTTGGAGAGGAAAACCCACGCAAAATTCTTCTTATAGAGATTCCATTGACGAATACCAAGACCATAACCCTTGACACATTCTGCCTCTCCAAGACCAAGACATCAACCCTTTTCCCCATCACTGCTGAGATCTTCATCATTCCTTCACTGCTGCATTATTGAGACCCTTATTGCTTTTGCATTACCATGACTGCTCCCGAGATTACCACAGATGTAATCTCTATACCTTCATCGAGAACATGATCTTCAAGTACAAGATCATATCTTGTGTCTGCACCTCGTTATCATCATTGTACCAAAGCTGTGATCATCATGGTTATTACTGCTCCTAGTAGCACATCAAGACTGCATCATACTAGATTTGAATACTGTCTCCTTTATCTGGTATGCCAAGGATCTCTTGATCATCATCGAAACTTATTTCGTTATCAGAGTTATGCTAGGACTGTAACATCTAACATAATCTTCATTGAGCCGAAAGAATAGATCTATCACTGTTGTTCATTGTGTTTGGGCTGCTACAGGTATGCCACTGAGGTTTATATACCAAGACAATACGGTACCCTCGTCCGAGCTCTTCTCTACTTCAAGTCATCGGTATGCTAAGAGTGTATTTAGTCCAGAACTTTGGTCAACACTGTGTCCTCATCACACCTCCTAGATCTGGTTACGACTGTACCTCAGAGACATCTCTATGTCGAGACTGTCTATTTGGTGACCTTGCTGCTCCATCCATCTGGGATCCAGCTTGACTGCACCTTATACCCATCCGAGGTGTAGTCAAGCCTTTAGACAAGGAGACCTTAATTCAATGCGGATCTATTGCTCCTTAATGCGAAGACTTCAGAGAGAGATAATGCGAGATCTATCATCCTTGAATGTAGATCCCTGTACCCGAGTTTAGTTCACTTCATTTGCGGATACCTTATGCTTTGACTACGGCTACTACACTCGAAATTTCAGAGAGGAAGAATGTGAAGTTCTTATTTGAGTTTGGAGGATACCTTAGTGGGGTGTTTACTATTTATAGTGGTGAGTGCTTCATATTTGAGCCGACATGATCCCATGAACTGACGTGACTTTTGCTCAAGCTGACTTGACTTTAATTTATGCATTTAATTTATTTTTGGAGCCGACATGAAGACCTCTTCCTTGTTTTCACTTGCAGACTTCTTGAAGGATTATGCTTGGTCTTCGGGGGGCTTTTTCACAACTTTGTAGACTTGAATACATTTACATAAACTCATAAAGAGTTTCTATACATATGACATGACTCTTCGACATATAAATAAATGCTAAAGACGTAAAGAAGAAGTCTTTCGCCTGATGACACTTCTTGATCATGAAACCCATGTAGCAAGATTACAAAAAATAATAATTTATTACATCAATTACAAAGATCATGTCATTATGAAGATCAAACCTAGTTAAACACTTTCTTCAACACTCCCTCTTAACTAGGGAGGTATTCATAATGGTACTTGGTCATTCTCAATCTGAAGAATTTCTCATAAGAAGAATTGGATTTGCAATCCATCTGTTATAACATCATTTCAACCTATGTTGTTTCCATTTAGCAAGGCCTTGACTAACAACTCCATCTCTCACTTAGATCAGAGCACAATGTTGGCGGGACCAATGATTGATAGACACGCATCATCATTGTCTCTCTTAGGGTCATACCCATCCGGGGGTTCTCCGAGTATGCCCTACTAGGACTATTCTCATCTTGGGTTCCCAGCTCTCAAAAATATCGGTCCTCTTGCCCACTCTTGTCTTGGATGCCCTACAACATCCTTAGAGTGTCAGATGCCAGATGATTACACAATCCTCCATTCTTTCTTCCAAACTGAAGACATGAATGTCATGTCTAACTCTCCCTCTTACCCAGGGATGAGTTCCAAGTTTCTCCTTACTCAGAAACTTTCTCGAGTTCCTTTACTCATAGAAACCTCCTAGAGCTCCCTCTTACCCAGGAACTCTATCATCAATGCTTTATAGCGTCGTCTAGTTGATTGGTGATCCGAGACTTCAATGTCATCAATTTCTTCACATGTAGGGTTCAACCATCCATCACTTTCCTCCGTCATGTCATTCCTTCTTTCCCGAAAAGTATCCTCCTTGGCTTGACATCTGGGGCTTTCTTCATAAGGCCATCTATCTCCACCTTTCCTTTAACGGCGATTGCTCTAGATCACGAGGTACATAGTTGTGACAACTCTTCTTACCATGGCCCTGCACACATACCTAGACTTTCTCCAAGAGGTCAGAGACCAAAAACAAATCACATATTACCTTTTTGGTGATGGCCTTTTCCAGTGACATCTTCTTGTAGGTATCAACATCCTGCATACATGTTGACACATCTCCCAACAATATCTGTTGTCAAGTGTCTTCATATTTCCATCAGAGTCTTCACATCTTTTCGGGAGATTCCCTGGTCAAATCTTCCCGATCCTCTGGATGTTGATTACCTTCATCATGGTTGCATGTTTCATGATCTCTTTCATCCTCATGTTTTTCATTCCTAGGAGCTCTCAGAGTTCTTCAATTGTAGTCAACTATGTCATACTTCATATGAGGACATATTATGTTGATTCCATCTAGTTTGACTTATGTCTTTCTGCATCCTTTCAGAGGAGGAGATCCTTTCCCTTTTGATCATGCTTGATCCATTTTACCTGCAACCATATATCATGACATTACGATATCAAATACAGATGCAAGTATAGGCATACATACCTCATTTTCCCTTTAGGCTACTTTCAACAACTTTCTTGATTGAACGGATCTTCAATCCCTTGATCTGCGTCATCATGTCATCAGCGCTCATCTCATGATTTTCATAAGTTGGAATTCCTGATGAAGCACTTGCTGCCTTTCCAGTCTTAGGGGATCTTCTGCTGAGAGTTCCATCCGAGAATCTTCAAGATCTGGTATATCCCCATCTGACAAGTACTTCCTTTGTCTTGGATGGCTTCTTCTTTTCCCTTAACATACAATGAGATACCCAAGAGCTATGTCCTTCATGGTTCCCATACGAGCTCTTGGTTCCATGATGCGATGATGCATCTCACTGTGATATCTGCAAGGACTTCTGATAGGACCCTTTTGAGAGGGACACCATCTTATTCATAATGGAGATCTATAACTCCCTCTTTCCCCGATCCTTTCTTCAGCTTCCTCCATCCTTTAGGTAATCTTTCCATAGTACTTATCTTGTCAACCTTTTCTTTGCACATATTTGAGTCTTCTGTCTTTCTCTATTCAACATAGAGACCACAAATTGTTGATCGAGGTAACCTTATTATTCACAGACATTTGTTACCTTGCTTATCAATATCAATATCAATGATGCTTATTTTCTCATCATTTTTCTCAGATCTCATGAAGATATATCTTCATTCTTCTTTATTGTATTTCAAATATTATATCCTCTAGCATTTCATGTATCTTTCTTATGTCTCCTTACTTTATAGAACCTTAAGAGTTCTCATGACTTCAAAGGAGACCTTGATGTACTGGCTTCACTTCTTCATAAGGATTCTATCAATCCTACTACAACAACTTTTGATGACCCATCTAACCTAGAGATCTTCTTGCAATGAAGTCAATGAACCAAACTTGATTATAGAATGAAAAGATACTTACTTGATATGTGAAGATGAGATCTTCACCTTGATCATGCTGGCTGTTGTTTAGGTAGATGTATTGATGCTTCTTCTGGATAGGATCCTTGTTGAAGCTTATCTTCAAGCCTTCATATTGATTGACTTGAGTATCTGATCCTTGCAACATCGATTTGAGGTTGCTTGCCATGATGTAGAGATCCATCAATTAGTGTTATTATGGTTGTGGCAATGAACACCTCCATTCTACATCGAGTACTGTCCATACAACTCATGCTGTAGATTATCTACTTCTTTGAGTAGGAATTCGAGTAGATCTTTATTAAAAGGATATGCCATGATGTGGATTGTGGGAGTTACCGAGGCTGTTGCTATGCAACTTGAGATCTGACTATTTCATCCCCTGATTGATGTCTTTCAAAACCCTTTGCTATAGACTTGATGATGTAGATTGCCCCTAAGATCCAGGTTTTGTTCTTTGATTGTAGATCCTTCAGTGAATTTGATGTCTTGACCTCTGAATGTCTTTGTTCTGCCCCTTTCCTTGACTGTTGAACCAATCCCTCTGATACCATGTTGAAGAATCTAGGGCACACATAATTTAGATGATTCTTTGTTACATGATAATAATTTGTGAAGTATTTATACAATTTATCTTAGCTCAAGGTTTCCTTCATTATTAGTGTTTGTATGTTAGCTTCATCAAACTGCTATCAAAACCAAGAGAGACAAGAACACAAATGTTTGGCTTTCTGCCAGGGCCAAAACCTCTCCCTCTTAGAGGGGAAAACCCAAGCAAAATTCTTCTTATAGAGATTCCATTGACGAATACCAAGACCATGACCCTTTACACATTTTGCCTCTCCAAGACCAAGACATCAATCCTTTTCTCCATCACTGTTGAGATCTTCATCATTCCTTCAATGCTGCATTATTGAGACCCTTACTGCTTCTACATTACCATGACTGCTCCAGAGATTACCACCGATGTAATCTCTATACCCTCATCGAGAACATGATCTTCAATTATGAGATCATATCTTGTGTTTGCACCTCGTTATCATCATTGTATCAAAGCTGTGATCATCATGGTTATTACTGCTCCTAGTAGCACGTCAAGACTGCATCGTACTAGATCAAAATATTGTCTCCTTTCACTGGTATGCCAAGGATCTCTTGATCATCATCAAAACCTATTTCGTTATCAGAGCTATGTTAGGACTGTAACATCTAACATAATCTTCATTAAACCGAGATAATAGATCTATCACTGCTATTCATTGTGTTTGTGCTGTTACAGGTATGCCACCAAGGTTTATATACAAAGACAATACTGTACCCTCGTCCGAGCTCTTCTCTACTTTATGTCATAGGGATGCCGAGAGTGTATTTAGTCCAGAACTTTGGTCAACATCGTGTCCTCATCACACTTCCTAGATTTTGTTACCACTGTACCTCAGAGACATCTCTATGCCGAGACTATCTATTTGGTGACCTTGCTGCTCCATCAATCTGGGATCCAGCTTGACTGCACCTTATACCCATCCGTGGTGTAGTCAAGCCTTTAGACAAGGAGACCTTAATTCAATGTGGATCTATTGCTCCTTAATGCGAAGAATTCAGAGAGAGATAATGCGAGATCTATCATCCTTGAATGCGGGTCCCTGCACCCGAGTTCAGTGCACTTCATCTGCGGATACCTTATGCTTTGACTGCGGCTACTACACTCTAAATTTCAGAGAGGAAGAATGCGAAGTTCTTATCTGAGTTTGGAGGATACCTTGGTGGGGTATTTATAGTGGTGAGTGCTTCATATTTGAGCCAACATGATCCCATGAACCGACATGACTTTTGCTCAAGCCGACTTGACTTTAATTTATGCATTTAGTTTATTTTTGGAGCCGACATGAAGACCTCTTCCTTATTTTGGCTTGCAGACTTCTTGAAGGATTATGCTTGGTCTTTGGAGGGCTTTTTCACAACTTTGTAGACTTGAATACATTTACATAAACTCATAAAGAATTTCTATATATATGACATGACTCTTTGACATATAAATAAATCCTAAAGACACCAAGAAGAAGTCTTTCACTTGATGACACTTCGTGCTCATGAAACCCATGTAGCAAGATTACAAAAATAAATAAATTATTACATCAATTACAAAGATCATGTCATTATGAAGACTGAACCTAGTTACACTTTCTTCAACATAACTCATCATAATCTCCTAGCTCCCTCTGCATGTCGCCACTAAGTAGATCATCATGGTAGTATAAGATCCTGATCATCTCCTCATGAAACTGCTCTATCGAATAGTCCCTCTCGTGCACCTCAAGGGTTGACTCTTGAAGATGCAATCCAATCCTGGTGGTATTGAACCGTCGGCAGCCCAAGCCTCCCCTGATCTCCTCCTGCCGATCACCTTGCCGCACTGGTGAAGTTCACCACACCATCAACGAATCACTAAAACCAAATGGAAGATATGGATGACCCTCCCCTGTAGAAACTAGCTCACCCCTATGGGTAGTTGAACTGCTAAGCCTTGCTATGCCGGAATCCCCTGCCAGTCGCAGAAGGAACCTATCTTGCTGACCTCGTGACACCCTGGTCATGCCTGACTGCTGAACTTGCTCGTACTGGACCCTCCTCTCCAGCAGTGCTCAACCACAATTTTCGTCCCGATTAGCGCTATGACCAACCTGCCAGGGCAAATCTGCAATGCTCGAGTCTACCACTCTATGAGTAGCCTCGATCTTGAGTGGCAACCTGCATTGCCATATGCCGAAGGTCTCAGCGACTCCATGTGTCAGCCTGGAAAAAGGTTGGATCAGCGTCCATCGAACCCTGCCCATCGATAAGTGGAGGGATCCTCTCACCAATCGGATCCCTAGATCCCCTAACCATACTAGGAGCTCAAAACTTCAACTCTCCATGGGTTTCCTTTGCATACCATTGCTACTTGCTAGAACCCATTCGACTCTCATCTTTGACCCCTGTATGTCTCCCATAGATGGACCCCAAGTGCTAAGAATTTGTCCCAAGCACGCAAATCTGCTTTGCTCCTGCCAACCCATACAATGAAATCTGTTATCCCAACTCCTAATGATACACCCGAACACAACTCGGAGTCTAGGCACCCTCTTGTAGACGAAGTCTACCATCCACTATCCCTCAGGCTCTTGTAGCGCCTCAGGCTGCCTCACCAAAATTGTTTTATGCAGCTCCCTAGAGATGACCTCCCCAAGTGTGAGCCTAGGGGTGGAACATGTGCTCCCTCGGTAGTAGACCACGCCATCCCTTAGCCGATATCCTTTAGCTCGTGTACCCACCAAATTCCTCAATCGGAGCTTCTCCCTCTGGCCCATGAAACACTGTGTCCCATCCAACTGACTAGGGTGAGCCTCCCATGTCCTGGTACCTGTACTGAGGGCACCATGGGGCGGCAACCCAACCCTCACCAACTGTAAGCCATGCTGGAGAGCGATAGGTATGTAGGTCTCCATGGGTATGACCAAGAGTTCTATCGAACACCGAAAGGTAATCCCATGGATGCCCCTCTCTTTGCCTTAGTTTTGCTGATAACTCCATCAAAGACCTGACTCTGCTGAGCAAGATGTCCCTCGATGCTCAACAACGCCCCCATCCATACGGGTTGAGCTGCATTCAATGGAACGCCTCCTCTCACTCCATGGTATAAACCCGCACACCACAACACACTGCCATGCATTTACGTGCTCGCCTGCAAACCACTGCTCAACGCTACATGCTCTTGCATGCCATTGAATGCCCAGATCTAAAATTGAGATAGTACAAGTCGACCCGCACCCTACCAGTATTGCCTCCTCTTTGGTCGTATCACCGTACCCTCTGATGCATGGGCCTCGCCTCCAAATCCTCCCTGAGAGACACAAGGGGAAAATTTCCATATGTACCGGTGGCGATGCCACCACCGTGCTGCTCCTTAGTGATTGCTGAGTCTCAACTAACCGCAGAGAATCCATGGCCCCAAACAAGGCACTATTTGGTGGCCTATCAGTGCCACCTCCCCCAACAAACTCCTGCTAGAGTATGCTGATCATCTTGTGATCCCATGTATGACCATCATACCAAAACTACCTAGGGAGTCTGTCCATAAACTGGTTGGCCACTAGTGCGGACCGAGATTCCCCTTAGAAAATGCGTGTGCTCAACCGCTGGGTCAACTATACCACCACGGTTGTAGTCAACCGACATATTCGAGGAATGATAGGTAGTCCCACCTGAATCCCAATACCGGTTTGGGCTTCCTGTATCCCTAATGCCTGAAAGCTCCTGCTGAGCTTCGCGCCCATCCACTACCATCTCCATAGCCCACTCCACTGGGTACTAACTCAGAACCTCTTGCCACCCAACTCGAGAGAGGGATCGAATGTACGAACTCCCTTACATAGGACAAGCCCTCCATCCTGCGAACGCTGCATTCTACGCAGCTCATGTCGCCTCATCTCATCAGCTTGGTCAACACAAAAAATATGTCGAGGTGGCTTTGCCTCTCCCTTTCCAAGGTGCAAAGGTAACCTAATGGCGCTACAAGCCCCATCTCTGTATATCTGAAGAGGGCTGCTTTGATGCTCTAATGTGCACTCTAGTTGTGTCATTAGTGAATCCAATCGTTCCTCAATGTGAGTCAGTTTAGTCGCTGACTTGGAACAAACAATTCTCATGGCTTCTAGCTCGTTTCGCTGTAGAATGGCCTCTCGTATTGTCGTGGCCTTCTCTGTCAATGCTAGAAGGCCGACCTAGAATCGATAAAAGTGCCGTGGGCATCTAACACCTGTAAATTTAGTCACAACTCCAGATACCTCAACAACTGTCAGCATCTCATCCCTGGGTGGCATCTCCTCAACAAATGACTCTATGGGTGTATTCTCTATCCTCTCCACCATGGTGTCAACTGGTGCTATCGAAGAGGTCTCTAACAATGGTGACTCCTATGCCCTACCGGGTATATCGATGTGCCCCTCACCATCATGCTCAACCTCCTCCTCAAGTTCATGGTATCTAAATCCAGGTCTACACCAGCAAAAACACCCCCTGGTCTCACTCAATTGTCCCTGTCTCGCCTGCTCCATTTCAAGAGATTTGGTGCCCTGATTCTGTTGACTTTCTCTAGATGATGTAGAGGGCTGCACCCCCACGACTTGCGTACCTCTAATGTCTCTGCTATAAGGGTGAGGATGGGTCTGGACTGTCACCCTCCTCAACTGGGTCAACCTCTCATCCTCCCAACAGAGTCCACCCTAAAATTTCTGCACACTGAATTTCTCTTGAGCCATGGGTTTGTCTATGGTTTCACCTATCACTGCGTATTCATACTCAATCCTCTCGTGTTCTTGTTGACTACCCACAACTGGGCCAAGATCAAGGTTCCGATACCACTGTAATGTTCCGAAATAGGAAAAATAGTGATATACAAAGCAAAACATATGCAAGCACAAAATTTCCGAAAATCAGTGAACACCCATGAAATCTCCACAAATACCACACATTTAAGTTGTTTTATTAAATATATGGAGCAAGAGTATAATGGTATGGAAGGAGTGCACTTGGGCTTGCCTTAAGGGCAAGCTTGAAAAGACCTAGGTGAGAAAATGCAACACCCAGAAGGGAGAGTGAGCTGCCCCATAGGCCCTGCACTGCCCCATAAAACTACACTGTCTGCTCGAAAGATGTCGCTGAAAGTCCCACCTTCGGTGCTCAACAAATTCTGCAAAATTAGCCCCAAGCTCCTCTCAGTAAACCCACCAAAACCCAGAAAGGGTTTGGCCTAGTTCTTACCTCCGAAAATCAGCCCCAAATACCACGTCCTCCTCAAACTGGTTGGAAAATACGACCTGCTTGGAAATGTGCTGAAGTAGCCTTCCAATTCCCCCAAAAATGCTGAACTCCAATCCCTGGATGACCTCCTCAAACTCCTAGCACAAACCAGCTCCCAAACTCCTTTTCTCAACCTTTCACGTATGCCCAAAAATTAGCTTCTACGCTGGCCCAGAAATTGTGCCACTGCCGCTATCTGAAATTGGTTCGAGTCCCTTGTTGGAATGTCTAGATTGGCCTAAAATTGCTGCTGTAGCTTCCTCTTAATTTTTCCCACAATACCCAGAAAGGAATTGTTCCCAATCCTTCAAACTAGAAAACTCACAAAATGGAGCAATATTACCAATAATCACTGGCTGGAAAGAGACACCTATTTGACCCTGCTAGAGTGCTTAGAAGATTCAGCCAAATTAATCTTGGCCTCTCCTCAATAAACTCAAAAAAACCCAGAAAGGGTTGGGCCTAATTCCAACCTTCCAAAATTGGCCCCAAATAATGTGAGCACCCTCTACAACTGGGTAATTCATACTGCCAAGTAAATAGCTGCCAGATCCCTCCAAAATTAGCTGAGTATACCTCCAAGAATTATCCTTATGCCCCCTTGCAAATCTTCAGCCCCAACTCCGATACAAGCCTCCGCAACCAACGTGCTCCTCTAATGACTGCGCAATCCCAATAAGACTGCCTCTGTGTGTGCACTGGAGGAAGAATTTCGGTTGGATGACCAGCCACTGATTCAGCACAGTAAACTCCACCCAAGAGTAGCAAAATCCAAGACAATTATGTCCTTAAAATTCCGTAACCAATGTTGCTTTGAAGCTCCATCTCCTGGGAAGTGCGTACTTCCCTTTTGCATCCAGTGTGCCCCCAAAACAATTCGATTTCCTCTGTATAATACTCCCAGATTAACTCACAAGTGTGGAAATATCTACCCTAGGGTGACACTCGAAGTCCACCGAAGTAGGAGTTGAGATTTCCCGTTGGAAATCTTGTGTGCTAAACAACACTCTGTTGACCCAGCTAAACAGCGTGAGCAAACTATGGTTCAGATATCAAATTAGCAAAAGATCCCCAAAGTGAGGCCCTCCACTTGTATTTATCTTGCTTCCCCTTCTATTCCTTCGTGTGGCCTCCACAATTCGAGTTCCCTCTCCTCTTTTTCCGCACAAGTTCAAACTCTCCTAAGGGGTACAAATTCCTTTTGGAGTGGCCCCCACATTCCACTTGCACTTTGATTTATTACCTTGTCTAATGTTTGGAAGCTTTCTTTTCCTAAAAAGCCAAGTGGGGTCCTCCTAATACACCTTTCCTAAGTTATAATAACAAAATATCTTCCGATGGTCAAACTTGTGAAAATGGAATTTCGTCTTAACCATATTAATTAATTGGGGACATTACACAAAATTTCAACAATTAACCACTTAATGAAATAATGGATTTTGATGGAGAATAACAAGAAGTACTTCACTAGGAACATCCATTACATCTTACAATGAGTAATATATAGATCATTCATCTAGATATTCTTTAGTAAATTGATCTTCAACAAATTAGGGCACATAATTTCAAGCTAGATTCAATAGTTCCATGCATTAGACATTCAAGAAAAATATATTCAACAAAAAATTCCACTTACAAGATAACATGCAATATATCCTTCCATTAGACCGAAAAATAACTCCAAAGAATATCAAAATCAGCTTCCATATATCAAAATGCATCCAAGTATCTCCAAAATCATCCTCAAGAAGCAAGTGCAAATTCTCTAGGAGGTCTGAAATTCATAGTTTTGATGATGATTGATCACAAATGAATGATCTCTTATGTATACATGTTCTACTAGTTCAAATTAGAGCAAGAAGCCCCTCATAATTCATAAAGTAATGTGGAAAATCACTCTAGGTCACATGCCGACCTAGTAGCCAATGTGTAAACATAAGAATTAACCCACAAAGAAGTCGAAATGTTGACGTCATGCATGCTTAGGCCCTTCTAGGGCATGCGTTAGGATCCTCTAGTGCTAAACTGAGTGTAAAGGGCTCCAAAAATCATGATCTAGGGGTTGGCCCCTAGATCTCCGTGCAAATCAGCGTGTGGATCCTAGTTTGTGTTTGGGGCACAAAATGGGTCTCATGGGTCTCTTGGTGACAAAATAGTCTAATTCTGCTCCAATATTGAGGGTTCTAAGGATGGTGCTAGCCCTCTCATGTCTCAAAGGGTGAGACAAACTCATTTGGGCCTTAGATTAGCTGTCAAACCATGTGTGCACTGCTAAGCCGGCTGGTGCACGTTGGTCCAAGTGCATAAGCTCATGAATAATGTGGGGCGAAGTGCAGACTACTTGGGAAGCTTTAGGTGTCTGTGGAATGGAATGACGCCTTGCAAGTGGTAGGAGTCCCATGGCTCTCAACACTTCCCCTGTAGGTGTCATAATGCTCCTCTAGTGGACTTGGGCCCCAAGTAAGTTGTCCAACCCATGATGAAAACCATTTGCCAATCACACACAATGTCTAGTGCTGTATATTCACCATTAGTTACAATAATCATTAATGCACCTAAGTGGACCAAGCTTGCTATTCAAGGGAAAATTGACACTTCATATGGGGCTTCCCTTCCAAATTTGAGGCTTTGATCACATAATAGTGTTACCTCCCTAGGTAGGAGTGGCTAATGGATGATCTTCTTAGCTGTTCCCAGCCCTTAAGGGGAAAGACAGGCATGTGGTACATCCCTCAATCAATAGGTGTCATGTGAATAATGATGGAACAAAGGTGGACACGAGGTCTCAGGACCATATGCCATGGTCAAAGGGGTAGCAATGATGAAGAAATCCACATTTTGGGCATACAGATGTGAGGAGGGAGAAATTGTGGATGCATGAGTTACCCTGGTCTTTGTTTTTCCACCACTCTTATTGCCTTTTTCCTTTTCTTGATTTTTCTCTGTATTACTCTCCAAAGTTCTACGAAATGAGAGAATGCTTTGAATGATGTGTAGCAGTGGTTAGCCCCTTAATGGTGGGGCCGTTCATCGCCCACTAGGGGTTGGAACATCTAAAGGTTCTTTTCCATGATGTGGTAGGGCAACATTGGTCCCAAGAACCAGGTGATGGCCATAAGAATAAGGGATAAAGCTCATGCTTGGCTTTTGCCCATGTGCTAATGTTAATGCCTTGACCATCTTTTGCATTTTATAATTTTCTTCATTTTTTTTTGTTTCTTGCTTGTGGCCATGATATGCTTTTTACTTTTCTTTTAGCTTTATCAACCTCCTGGGGCAAAATTTCCAGGCCTGACCCAGATATGTGGACAAGGGGAGGGGATGTGTGCTAGAACCTAGTATACCCAAAGATGGGAGGTGGAGTATAAGGCTTGTAATGTACAGACTCCGGAGGGAATTGATAAGTATGGAATGGGAAATCAGGACCATGCTATCCCAATCGGGGTTTCCCAAGTAGTGCCCTTCATAAATCCATGGGCCATTAGGGGAGATCCCACTGGACTAGGATTGAAGACTAACCCTCCATTTAAGGTGAGGGAACAAAACCACAGTCAAAGCCCTTCCTTTTTCCAAGTCACCCAATATTCCACGCCAAATGCCCAAATGAAAAACAAGCATAAGCACCCGATTGCATAATGAATAACATACCCTTTGGATTGGATTGCCCACCTTTTAACATGTGCTATTGACAAATGGGTGAGGAAACATATGGGTGATGCAGGTGGTGGAGATAAAATGGCACATCACATCGGCTACAAAGTAGTAGTGAGGGGCTGATGGCTGTTGGCTGGAAGAAGATGATTAGGAGAAAAATTCTCATAGGGGTACCTCACTCTTGGTGGGTTACATACCCTAAGGAGGCTTTCCTATGTTTAGCGAAGCTTAATGCATGTAGTATGAAGTGGGAGCAAGAGATAGCTTAGCAACACAAAGCAAAAGAAAAATATGTTTTCAAAGTTTTTTGTTTTTTGGGGTGATGGATGAAATGGAAGATCAATGCTTTTATTTGCTTGGGCTATGGGGTAACACATGCAAATTTAGGAGGTTATTCTAATGAATGTTAAGGGGTAGAAGATAGCCAAGGTGACATGCATGATAGCAGCCCCAATTTGGTTGCTAGATCCACAAGTTTGATGGGGGAGAGTGTCTATCTAAGATCCACTACTCAAGGCAACAATTAGGGTGGCCCCAACCAAAGATTATCTACAGATGCATTGATTTAATTAGATCACATGCATAATGTTTTCATCTTGAATGTAAGCAATACAAAAAGAATTCGGAAAATAGGGAGGAAAGCTATAATCTTAATTCTTTCCAACGTAGTAGTTGTACTATTCTATGGACTTGTATTGATTCCGCCAAGCAAAAACTTGCAAAATAAAGCTTCCAATGGCGTGCCTAGAATAATAGATGCCACACATTAATGAAATTACACATACAATACATAAAGTTTAGACAAAAAGTAGAGTACTTTTGTTCCACAAGTTTGGAGCTCTTTCACTCATCAAATCCCACTTATAAATGGAGAGAGTAAAACCTTATATAGGTTTCAACTCTATCTCCCTTAAACAAATATTTGTTTTCCTAGATCCATTAGTCCTCCAAAGAAGAACAATAAAATAACACTCTCAACAACTTGCTCACTAAACATAGCGATAAGTTTGTTGAGATCTGTAATAACCAAAACTAAAAAACAGGAATCCTAAAAATTTTGATTTTGTACTTACCTGAACTGCTATCTGATCTGGTGAAGTTGATGATGCTGCTACTGCTCTGCTCCAATTACCGGGAGACCAATTCCACCCAGCCAGACTGAGCAGAGACTGGCTGCTCAATCCAGTAAGCTTCTCATAGAAGCTCACTGTGCCCCGTGCCCAGAACCTCAGATTGATTAAAGCTCTTCCAATGGCAGGCAGACCTTCTTCACTGCTGAATTCCTCCTCCTGGTTTTTAACTCCGTTCTTCAGCCCCCCTTCTCGGTTCAGTTCTCTGGTTTTTAACTGCGGGCTTGGCGGTGGCCGCCCTCCTACCTGTAGCCACCGCCTTCCCTCCTCCCAACACGCCTTGCATGCATTCGAGACCATCAGATATTTGTAATCCCTCACGCTTTATCAACCTGTTATATATTGTTTATATATATGTATTTTTTTTTATATAGCAAGGTGTGGTTTATGTGTCCCTTTTTTATATAAGGTTTTAATTTTATTTTTAATATAAAGTTTAATTTTATATTTATTATAAAGTTTGTTTTATATTTATATTTAATACAGAGTTTGATTTTATATTTATTTATTATAGAGTTCTATTTATATTTAATTTAATATAAAGTTTTAGAACTTTATATTATTTAATGATTGATACTAATATTAAATCTTTATTCTATTGTATAAATAGATGGGTCGTTACATACACTCCCCCTTCAGAAAACTTCGTCCCGAAGTTAGAGTTTTTTTTTTCTTATCTGATTACTTATGATAGTAGTTAGTACCCCCTTCTTAGATTTAAAATTTTTATTTTAATATCAAGAGACTATAAAATTTAGAGTTTTAGGTTTATGATTTTAATGGATAAATCTTACCCTATCCAGGTTCCCAAGCTATTCTAAAATCGTCCTATCCTTCCTAATCTCTTTTGCTCCCATCGTATCCGTCCTCTACTGGAGTGTGCCATGGCGTCAATTTTACTGACCTAACCATTCATAAACTCTAAGGTGACAGCGTCAGTTATACCGACTTGATTCCCAGTAGGCATCCGACAGTCATCATCACACGTCTAGGGGAGCGTGATTCGCACAGTCCTCCCATGACTCCAGGGTTCAGAGGATAAATGGTGGGCAACACCTCCACCCCTCCTAGTAGAATTAGGGCTAATACCCTATCATAGAATCACTTTGAGCTTTAATTGATTTGAGGTTCTGTCATCACGTGGTTATCGCGGTAACTGTTTATTATCTGCAATCATACACTTACCCATGCATTTATAAAATGTGCATCAACATATTCAAAATAACTCATGTATTATTCACATATGACACTACAGTATAACATATTTTGCCATATTCCATGCATGTCTTTTGACTTTCATCTAGAATGTATTCACTCCCTGATTTCTATCCCATTGATCATATTGACATGTATAAATAAATCAGATTTATAATATCTTAATTTCTATCAGAAGTAAAATCATTCAACTATCTTAACTTTACTTTGACAACTATAATTTAGTAAAATGAACCACATATATCGTGTTGGTATCCACGTATCAGCAGAAGTTAAACATATATTATGTCACAAAATTTCATGTTTATCTATAATCATTCAAAATGTTTTTGAGTCTTTGACTGCAGTGAAGGAAATATATACTAAACATAGTTTAAAGTTCTTCAAAATTGACATAGATTAGGGTATCTCTGACATATGTTCTCTGTATTTTCCCAAGTTGCTGATCCAGGACTCTACTTGTCCCATTGGACCTTAATTTGGTCCACCGGGCGGTTCCTCAGCTGTCGAACTCTACGTTCCAGTATACGTAACGGTTCGACCGTTACGACTCCCTTGTCCGATACCTGCAATTCCTTCCATTGAAGGTTATGAGATAGATCAGCTATATAATGCCTTGACACAGAAACATGAAATACATTATGAATTCTATGTAGGTGAGGTGGCAAGGCAAGACGATAGGCAACAGGTCCAACTCTTTCCACGACTTTAAATGGTCCAATAAATCGGGGTGACAACTTTGTCCCTTTTCCGAATTGGATAGTACTTTTACTTCGGTTTGATGCGGATGAAAACCTAATCCCCTACTTCATACCTCTTATCAGTTCTGTGAGCATCAACGTAACTCTTTTGCCTATCCTGTGCTCCCTTTAATCGTTGTCTAATTTGTCTTACCTGTGCTCCATTTCATGGATTAATTCGGGTCCTATTATCACTCGATCTTCTAACCTGTCCCAACTTAACGGTGTTCTGCAAGGTCTGCCGTATAAAGCTTCAAATGGAGGCATTCCAATTGAAATGTGGTAACTGTTGTTGTATGCGAATTCAACCAAGGGTAAGTACTTTTCTCAGTGTGATTGCTGATCCATCACATACATTCGCAACATGTCTTCAAGTACTTGATTTACTTTTTCAGTTTGCCCATCAGTCTCAGGATGGTAAGCAGTGCTTAAATTTAGCTAAGTACCTAAGGCTGTTTGCATGCAAGTCCAAAATCTAGAAGTGAATCGCGAATCTCTATCGGATATAATCTTTTTAGGCACTCCATGAAATCTGATAATATCATTTATGAATACTCGAGCTACGTCAGCAACATCGTAAGTATCTCTTACGGGAATGAAATGGGCGCTTTTTGTTAATTTATCCACCACTACCAAAATGGCATTGTGTCTTTGAAAAGAGGTAGTCCAGTGATAAAATCCATAGAAATGGTCTCCCATTTAGACATAGGAATGTCGTGGGGTTGTAAGAGGCCCGTTGGGTGACAATGATCTGCCTTTACTTGCTGACATTCCAAACATTTTGCAACAAATTGAGTGATATCGCGCTTCACACCTGACCAAAAGAAGAGTTTCTTGGTGTCCGCATACATTTTCCCTACTCCAGGCTGAGCACAATATACTGCTCTGTGGGCTTCCCCAAGAATGGTATCTCGCAGATCTTTATCATTAGGAATATACATTCTTCCATGGAATCGTAAGATTCCATCATTTTCTAGTTCATATCCCTCAAATTTAGATTCTTTTGCCCATTTACCCTCAAGACTTGCTCTCACATTTAAATACCAGTTGTCTTTTATAAGATGATCCGGTACTCGTTGTCTTAAGTCTACTTTAATGGGTATGAGAGAAAATATCCAAGCTCTCCTGCTTAAAGCATCGGCTACTACATTTTCTTTTCCCTTAATATATGATATTCCGAAGTCATATTCACTTAGGAATTCACTCCATCGCCTTTGCCTGGCATTTAAGTCTCTTTGGGTGAACAAATATTGTAAACTTTGATGGTCGCTTTTAAGTGTAAAACTTCGTCCCACTAGATAGTGTCTCCAAATCTTTAAAGCTAGCACTACAACGGCTAATTCTAAATCGTGAGTAGCATAGAGTTCTTCATGAGGTTTTAATTTTCTGGAAGCATATGCTATTACTCCTCTATCCTACATCAACACTGCACCCAGTCCCTGTTTGGATGCATCAGTACATACCGTAAAATCTTTGTCCATGTCAGGGACTCTTAGGATTGGTGTACTAGTGAGTAGTCTTTTGAGTTCAGAGAAGGCTTTATTACATTCCTCGGTCCATTCATACTTAACACCTTTACACTGAAGGGTTGTAATTGGCTTTGCGATTTTGGAGAATCCCTCCACAAATCTTCGGTGATAACCGGCTAAACCCATGAAGCTTCGTATCTCACTTGCATTTTTGGGTATTGGCCAATCCATGATCGCTTTTACCTTCTCAGGATCTACTGAAATCCCTTCACCTGATATGATGTGACCTAAATAATGAATCCTTTCTTGAAAGAATGAACACTTGGATAGTTTTCCATACAACTGACGTTCTCTAAGGCAGGACAATACTATTCGCAAATGATTTTCATGCTCTTTCTTATTCTTGGAATAGATGAGAATATCATCTAAAAAGACTTGCACAAATTGATCAAGATATTTATGGAAAACACTGTTCATAAGATTCATGAATACGGCTGGCACATTTGTTAACCCAAATGGTACCATAGTAAATTCATAATGTCCAAAACGTGTCCGGAATGCAGTCTTGGAAATATCATTTTCAGAAATCCTTAGCTAATGATAGCCTGATCGAAGATCATTTTTTGAAAAGACAGCAACTGCTTTCATTTGATCGAAAAGATCGTTGATTCGAGGCATAGGGTATTGATTCTTTACTGTAGCTCGATTCAAGTCTCGATAATCTATGCATAATCTTAAAGATCCATCTTTCTTCTTCACAAAAATTACAGGAGCGCCCCAAGGTGATGTACTGGGCCGAATATGCCCTATATCCAGTAGTTCCTTCAATTGAATTTGCAGTTCTTGAAGTTCTGGAGCTGTCATTCTGTAAGGCGTTTTAGAGATTGGTTGGGTACCTGGTTATAATTCAATAGTGAGATTTAGCTCTCATACCGGAGGTAATCCTGGTAACTTTTTTGGAAATACATCCGGGAATTCGGCTAACACCGGATATTGTCCTAAGGATGGTCCTTTTCCTTCGCTTACCTCTTGAATTACATAAGCCTGACAACCTTTTTTTAAACAACGCTTCATTTTCATCGCTGAAATGTAGCGCAGAGATACTTTCCTCTTGATTCCTTGAATTTGAATTACTTCTCCATCATCATTCATGCCTAGAATTCTTTTCCCATAACAGTCTACCCAAGCTTGGTGAGCTTCCAGCCAATCCATACCTATGATAAGATCATATGTTCCTAAGGCTGTGAAATAAACTTTTAGTTTAGTTGTACAGACCCCTAGATCGATTTTGCATTGATCCACACTCAAGCCCACGGTTTGGAGTTCTCCTGAGGCCATTTCCACTTGATGGAAATCATTTTGTCTACGCACTGCCAACCCACATTTGTTTAATGCATATGACGAAATGAAACTATCTGTGGCACCAGTATCAAATAAGATTTTGAGTTTTATACCATTGATAGTACCTGAAGATTCCACTACAGTGGATTGATGTGCTGCTTGGTCGTGGTCGACTACTGCATGAATTCTATGATTATCTCGATTGTTTGATATCGGTTCCTTTCCAGTCCTATGCAATATATTCAACGAAGCTTCTGGGCAGTCACGTTGAAAGTGTGGTCCCCCACATCCCCAACAATTAAGTTGCGCTGATCCTCTTGAGTCAGGGTGTGAATTCCTAGAGAACGAGCTTCGTTCTGTCGTGTTGATTCCTATTGAATTTCTTCCTCCACTAGCGGTCCCTCGAGATGCCCATGGACTGGTGTTTGATGATCCCGCGGCTATAGTGTTTACTGCCATGGGAGCTCTCGTCCCTATATTTCTTGGGGTAAACCTGTTACTGTAAGGTGGCCTCGAGCTACCTCCTCTGAAGAAGTTCCGGGGAGCCTTTCCTGGAAATCTTGATTGTAAAGGCCCTGCTGGCCCCATATCTTTTTTGATTCCTAGGTGCTCTTCAGCATAACAACCACATTCAACCGCCTCAGCTACTGATGACGGTTTCCACATGCTTACCAATGCTCTAATGCGAGGGTTTAACCCAAATACGAAGCGTTCAGCTTGACGTTCATCAGAGTCTAAGTAGTGAATGTATTTTACAAGCTCCATAAACCTTATCTCGTACTCTTCCACTGTTTTATTTCCTTGAATTAATGTATGAAAGGCTCTGGCTTGCTGTTGTTGAAAGTATGGAGGTAAATACTTTGCGCAGAACCTTTCCTCAAATAGTTCCCAAGGGACATTATCTGATGTAAGGTGCAGCTGCTTTTCCAGATTTCCCCACCAAATCAAGGCGCTTTCCTTTAGTTGAAACACGACAATTTTTGTTTTTGCTGAAGAAGAATATTCTCTTAACCTAAAGCATCTGTTCATTCCTTCCAACCATGCTTTAGCGTGTTCACCTGCTCGAACTCCTGAGAATTCTGGGAGTCTGATTTTCTGAAGCTCCCTAGAAATGTCCTCTTTCGATCTTCTGGGCTCAAAATTCTTTGGTTCCGTTAAACTGGTAGCCAAATGTTGAAATTCCTCTTTGGTTTTAGCCTTAGTTGATTCTTTTAATGTCTCCAATAAGGCTTCCAAAGAGTTCATTATCATAGTCAACTCTGGCGCTGGGGCGATTGATGTTGATAATGGTCTTGGTGGTGACGATGGTCTTGGTGGTGACGATGGGGACGATGATGGCGACGGTGGCGGCCTTAATGGTGGTGGTGATGGGGACGATGATGGCGACGGTGGCGGCCTTAATGGTGGTGATGCTGCCCGATCACGTCGTCGTCGCTCATAAGTCCTTACCATTGTAATGGTTCCTGAACATATCACAAAATTTTATAAAAAATTTGAGGTAGACAGTTGAATTTTAACATATAGTTTCTTTTGCAACTTCACATTCATAAAAGGGTATAGTTTTGCTATTTTTATCCACTAGGCGGATCTTACTGGTACCGAGGTCAAGGACGGTGGTCTCGCGACCTCCTTGTCCTAATGCAGGGTATTCTATCCTAATATGAAGAATGCAATAGTGTATGGTCATTAGCTCCTAAGGTAGATCATCGAAAATTTATTACTAAATAATATTCACAAAATGAAGATGTTTAAACGCCTTGTTATAATGAATATCGGCAACATACCCGTCACACCTCGATCTAGTTATTATTTTTAAAGAAGGACATACATATTTATATTTTTGAATATATTACTGAGACATGGATAAAACCTATAATATATATATATATATATAAATGAAGGATTGTTCTGGTTCCATATCAGTTTGACTTTTAGCCGAGAAATTTACCATAGACATGTCATGACTAAAATCTAGAAGAGATACAATTCAGCAGTCTACCATACCATGAATGTAGGTTGGGGTCAAACTGAAGGGTAAATTCAGATCAATAGTCAATATTGTACAAAATGTAGGTCAGTGGCCTACATATTGTAATTGATCAGGCAAGGTAGAAAAATGGTTCTTTTAATGTTTCTACACTATCATATTTTGAAATTCGAGTGACCGAGGACCAAAGGCACTATTTATCAAGTAATGATGGTTTAAAATTTATTTGCAAGGTAAACTGTCCATTTTAAAAGGGCACATGCGGCAACAACAAGTGAATCCACCAAGGCTTTATGTTCCCTAGGGACAGCTTATCTTTATAATCTTCAAGTATTGTTGAATCTGCAAAGCCATATAAATTTCCAAACTCTTCATCTTTATAGCCCAACTTATTCCAAGCACCCCAATCATCTTTAACTTGAGGACTTATATCGGTCTCCCTATATAGGATGGCAAAGGCTCCTTCCTGAACTGGGATTTTGGCATTTAGACAAGTCCATTTGAATATTACCTCCTAAATTTGGCAGACCATTTTCTGGACAAGAGTATACCCCAAGAATCCGGATTATCTACTACAACTACATCCATTGAAAGAGGTAAAGCAAGGTGGTTTGCCAACCTCACTTGCAAGTATTTAATAATACTGCAAACCTTGATGTCTCATGAATATACATAAAACTTTGTGTGAAACCTGAGAATTTCCCTTTCCCTTAATATGACTGTTTTATCCTGGGGCATACCTTGATTTTGGTAACATCGCTGATAAAAGCATGAAGTCATATGATTAAACATAATATGAACATTCCAAATGTAACTCTGACCAAATAGTTGAAACAGAATAATTCTCTAAGAGTCATTACAGGATATCATACAGCAAAATATTATATCGTTCTCAAACTGCAGCCTAACAATTCATTAAATATTTTAAGGGCAGTTAATTTTTGTTGCCAGAGATTTAAAAGACTTTGAATTTTTTTTTTTTGTTTAAGCCCACGTACAAAATCTAAGTCCTATTTGGGTAGCTTGTACTAGTTTTGGGTTAATGTATATAATAACAAAATAATTCTGCTGCCGTAAAAAGAATAAATTCACTTATTGCAAACACTAGTGATCTCGACTTTGCACAAAGGTGCAAGATTTTGTGGTATTAATTGCCATCCTTCAATACAACTTATTGAAGAAAACTGCTACTTTACTCAGCTGTTTTTACAAGTGGTTATATAGGCAAAAGTGTTTAACCAAGAAAAAACAGGGTTCAAAGTTGAAAAAGGATCACAAAAAGATGGCTACATATAAAGAGCCCCTCAAGTTACATGACAAATTACTATTGCTTTAGTTTCCACTGTCTAGCCCTCCTTAGATATGTTTAATGCCCTATTTATCTTGAGCAAAATGTAGACAATGGTTCATCTCATTGTTAAGTTTATTGTGCACAGGAGAGAAATTAATGGTATTTATGCAGCTATGATTCATATAAATGCTAAAAATATCTGCATCTATTACCCAATCATTCTTCAAATTGCATTCAAATGCAGAAGAAAGGTAAGTGAAAACCTTTGAGTCATTTGCATTCAACTGACAATTTGTCATCATAAAATTTATTTATTCAACGACTATTTGTCTCACAAAACTTTAGACTGCTTGCTACAGTAGAAACTGATAACTATGTTGACATGTTGTAGCTGCAGAATTTCCTGCAAGTGTGTGGATGATAAACAGGATTTGGACAAGTTACTTCAGGCTTTCAGAATAAGCTAGTTGGTGAATTATGTACATTTGGCATGAATGGATGAAAAATAATACCCCTTTCACAGCTCTCATGACTGCTATGTCCTCATTCCGTTGCTTTTACTAATTTTTAAATTAAGGTTTACTTTATTATTATTTTTTTTTTGAATTGCTGCATATATATAAAAAAAATGAAATCAGTACATCGCGGAACAGAGAAATGTGATCACATGATCAACAGGGATCCTCGGAAAATCTCATCCGATGAATGACACAAAAAAACATAGAATTTTGTTTCAATTGATAAAACTCGACACACTTTTTTTATTTTATTTTTTATTTATTTTTATTATTATTATTTTTAAATGTAACATTGTCAAACGCAATATAGATACCAATTAGCTCCAGCATTCTCCCCCATTTCGAGATGCCGGTGCTTCTGTAAATTTTGATTCCCTCGAGCATAAAAACGCCGATTGACTCTCCATTCTTGCCTTGCATTACAACGACTCTTCCAAGGCGCCGTCGCTCACCTTCCTCCCACATGGGCTGCAGTTCCCTCCACTTCCCGCTGTCGGTGCAAAGCATCTCACCGTCCCTGTAATACTCATCGATGGGGAAAACCCCACCTATAGTCTTTGAAACCCCGTAGCCACCCCTAACCCAGAATTCATCACGGAAAACGAAGCCAACACAACTCGCCCGCACACTAGGAAGATCATCTTCTTTGAACCAGCGATCCTTCCCCACGTCATATCTTTCGACGGACGACAATATGTTCCCCCCTGCACTGAACTGCGCGTGGCGAGACCCTCCACCAGCAACAACAACGGTGTTGTCGTTGTAGACCTCGCAGGCGAAGTTGCCCCTCGCGTGGCTCATGCTGGAGCGCCGCTCCCACCGTGAGTGTACAGGGTCGTAGCGGAACACTGCACTAGAAGACGAGGGGCGGTACATGGGAAAGCTCCGGGTGTCAAAGACGGAGCCCCCGATCACGTAGAGGTGGCCTTCCACGGCCACGCAGACGAAATTGGTGAGGCCGTACCTCTGTGGATTGCAGGGCATGGGCGGAATCAGGCGCTAGGACTCGCTCCGGGGGTCGAAAATCTCGTCCGGAACCACGGACGGGTCGTCTCTGAACAAACAGAGGAATTCTTCCGATTTCCCCCATTTCTTTCGCAAGTCGAACAGGTTTTTTGAGTACAACGTAGCTCTCCAAGCCTTGCAGACTGTCTTCAATCGGCCGTATTGAGACAGTGGCACGCAGGTTAAGCACAGGCGGGCTAAGTCGTTGGGGAGTCTTGGAATTATTGCGAATTCTTCGGGAACCGCCCCGAGAAGCATTCTTGACTGAAATGTATGTGGGTTTCTTGAGTTCAATACTGCTGTGCTCTTCTGCACATCATGGATTGATCGATTATGCTTCCAGCAACAGAAAACCAGAGCTCACTAGAACAGGAATTGCGGCTCGAGAAAAAGTGTCGGCGATAAGTGTGTTTCTTGAGAAATGGTCGGACTGAAATTGGAAGTTGCGGGTTCAATACTCGAAACTGCCAATTTTTTTTTTTAAAAGAAGACAGAAAACCTGCTAATTTAAGAGGAAAGGGTCGCGAACATTTCCAGTTTTTGTTTAATCGAAGCTCTCCATTAATTAAAATCAAGAGTCCTCGACTTCTGAAAACGTGTCATTGGCACTGTAATAAAAACGCCGTAGAGAGCTCCCGCGCCCAGGGTTTAGAAAATGACGGTTCCACAAAGTAATAATCTGCTGGTGGTGAATGAATTAATCCTTCTATCTCGATAAACCGCGGATTTTGAGGCATTTCTTTCCTCATTTAACCGTTTACTTTCAAAACCAAATCAAAATAGTATGATACTGGTATAAATTGGCGAATTTTCATATATATATATTTTTTTGCTCTAGGCGAATTTAGTAACTATGGTCCAGACTAAGCTAGTCACAGGAAAGTGGGTTAATAAGGAATGAAACTTGCAGAAACACAGGAATAACGAGAACCCTGGTTTTTTAACTACGTTGCAGAATTTTAACAAAGCAAATATATATATTTTCGGTTGTGTAGGGCCTGTGAGGTCCCGAAGGGTTTGAACGACAGCCTCTGATACCATGTGTAATAGTCAAAACTGGAAAACAGGAATCGTAAAAATTTTGATTTTGTACTTACCTGAACTGCTATCTGATCCGGTGAAGTTGATGATGCTGCTACTGCTCTGCTCCAATTACCGGGAGACCAATTTCACCTAGCCAGACTGAGCAGAGACTGGCTGCTCAATCCAGTAAGCTTCTCACAGAAGCTCACTGTCCCCCGTGCCCAGAACCTCAGACGGATTAAAGCTCTTCCAATGGCACACTGCTCTCACTGCTGAATTCCTCCTCCTGGTTTCTAACTCCGTTCTTCAACCCCCCTTCTCGGTTCAGATCTCCGGTTTTTAACTGCGGGCTTGGCGGTGGCCGCCCTCCTACCTGCAGCCACTGCCTTCCCTCCTCCCGACACGTCTTCCATGCATTCTGCGACCCTTAGATATTTATCCCTCTGCTGTCATATGTACTTTGTTATATATCCCATTTGGTTTATGCGTCCCCTTTTATATAAGGGTGTTTTCTTTTTTATTTTATTATTTTAATAAAAGTAGTTTATATATTTTATAAAGTTTAAAATTTATATTTATAAAGTTTAATTCATATTTATTTTAAAGTTTAACTCATATTTGTTTTAAAGTTTATCATATCGGTTTTAGTATAAAGTTTAAAACTTTATATTAGTGGATTAGTTTAGATGGGTCGTTACAGATATCCAAGGAAACTCGGCTCAAATATCATAGCTGATCCAAGAGTAAACTACCTCTGTCCATCACAAATTTAGGACTCGACCTTTCCAGAAAACGACAGAGACAAGTCACGGCTTGTTCACATAAGAATTTGCTCCAACATATGGACAAAAAACTCATCCTTTTCCACTTGTCCAACACTCTATTTAACTTGTCCTATATCAGCCACAAGAAAGACTCCAAGAACATCTTCTCTCTACTTCGATTAGGGCTTTCAAGCCTGCCGCTACCTTAGAAGACTCTCTCCAAAGATGCGAGTTGCACTTGTGTTCAAATGAGCCACAACGGTTGGCTATTTATGGGCATTTTTGGAATATGGATTTTCACACATGGGGGGCCGACATAAACTTCTTTGAGGCCGACCTTGTAAAACAAAAAATATCAATTTTCTCTTGATATATTTACCAAATGTCTTGATGATGCTTGCCCAAATAAATCTGTCATAGCAAATAATAATAAGAGGAGTGTCAACCACATCAATAATAATATTTATTTTATCCATTTTGAACTCTCTTTTGGGGCGAGATGGTTTTTCCTTGTGCTAATTGGATTTCTCTTGGGGAAATTCATCTCGAAGCTGCCCCAAATTTCAATACTCCCTCTCAGCTATTGAGGAATTTCCAGCTATATCATGTGTCTCATCTCGGATGTACATGTCTCAACATAAGAGAATATCATATCATCTCATCTCATAAATCAATCAAGTCCAGGGCAGTCATAAATGACCTTGGTAAAGATTATCCAAACCCTATGGGTCTCTCAGGCAAGCTCCATCACCTCATCTCAACTGAACAATGATGTCTCAATCCATAGAAGAGGAATTATGATCCACATGACAATAGGGGAGATCGATTTACCACAACCAATTTCATGGTAGTCACAAATGACCTTGGTAAAGATCACACACCCTATCTTCATTGACTGACCCTCACCCAACTTGATCCCCAGTGATCAAGTGGTAGAACATCTACATCCAATACTTAGGGGTGATCAATTTACCATAACCAAGTCCATGTTAGGCATGTTTGCCATTAGGTAAAGACCTCACACACCTAAGTCTCCTCACCCACTGGCCAGATGGGTAATAATCCCAACAAGAGTAACCACCTAAGCGTGGCCCTTGGTCAGTAATGACACAAAGTTGACTTGTGGGCATGTACTCAACAAAGTCCATTCCTTTAATGAGTACCCTGACACCAAGGACCGGCTACACAACCACCTTAACCAAGTCCATGGCTAATCATAAAGATGGAGGGAGGCATGTGTTCTGTGTTCTCGATCAACAATGTTCCCTCTTGGGGAGGGAGAGCCTTGCTGCACATCCCCTTCTCCAAGTCCATGTCTAGTCATAAAGATGGGAGAAGGCATAAGATCAGTGGAAAGATACACTCTCCTGCACTCCAAGCTGCTCTTGAAAGAATTCAACGACTTGGTGAGAATGTTCGAAACCTGCTCACCTGTTGAAGCCTCACTGCTTCAGTTCTGCAACAAATCATTATCGGAGCCCCCTTTCTCCCTCAGTGTTGGAGCCTCTTTGCTCCCTCTGTGTTGGAGTCTCAATGTTCCATCAATGGCACCATGGCTAACAATCTTGTGGACACGTTGCAATATGATTGGTCATTGTTGGACTAAGTGCAATGGAAGTTTACTACCCGCTCATCCACGAAATCAAAGCAAGACACATGCTGAAGCAACACCTCAATGTGTTCTAGCACTCCTGGTTCACTTGGCATCGAGATCTCTCTACGGTTGCAAAAATATTTGAATCCATGACTGATTGTATCATGAAGGTATCTCAATGCCAACTTTGTAGTATCTCAATATGCATGTCCACGCTCTATCTGGCTCAAGGTATATGCTGCGAAGCAAGGATCCATCTGGCTGCCTGCTCATCATGGGATCCATCAAATCTAAATTTGAAGAGGAGTCTCTCAACTGCTTCAGTGTAATCCATCATGACAAGTCTCTGATAATGTACTTCCCTCGATAAGGACGTCCTCATCATCTCTCTTCAACGTTGGAGTTTGCATCAGATGTTTATTAATCTAAGCATGCCAAGCCTAGGGACTTGCTAGAGTCCATATTGGGCTTTCTGCAATCACGAGTCTCCTTCTCATGCACCTCAAAGCCCTAAGGTATCTCCAAGTATGCTTCTTCCTTAAGTATCATGGAGGAAGCCAACTTCACATACATCTGATAATAGTGCATTTGGCAACAGGTTCTGGGATCTCATCATAGTCCTGTTTCTCAGAGAGCATATCATGACAACATCTTTGTCATCAAGAAAGGTCCTTGCATGAAGGACATATAGCTCTCAACATCTCCTTTAGAACATCTCTTTTTATTGTTACATGATAGTCTACTCCCTCTGATTTGGAAGCCTCTTTTAGTCATAGTCATCAACATGGGAGCTTGCAATACTTCCTTTGAGGTTTGGGCTCTTGTCTAATGCCACTCTAATCATGGGGTGGCTCCACATCCTCCTTAATCTTGAAAGAGAGGAATTGGTTGTCGCATTCAATAGATATATCTATTGACCCCAGAACAAGAGCAAGAACGATAATAACAAAGTAAATAAACATAATGAAAGTGTACCTGTTGATGAGGCAACACTGTCTTTCTTCTCTAGATATGAGAGTGGCTCCTTCATTTCCCTACACCAACACCCTCTTAGAGCTAACTCTTCCTATATTACTCAGCGTCTTGATGATCCTCAAAATGGATCTCCTTTCCTTGATCACATACTCATTCAAGAAGTTAGTGAAAGAAGCATTTGTATAACTAATTACTCATGAAAGAAGAATAAACAATAGTCTAATAAAATCAATTAAACAAGAACAGTGTCACAAAGGAAGTCTTAAAAGTACTTATCTTTAATGAGGATTATAGGAAGCTCACAACGCCCTCTTGATCTTGCCTCCATGAGTCACCACTATTCGTTGTCTGCAAAAGAAGAAACACTTCCTTTTGAAGACACCACTTGTATTCTCATTTCCAGATCCTTAATCTCCTTCATCGATAACCAAGCCCAACTAGGGATACTCTGAATTTGAACCTACCACTTGAATAACTTCTCACTGATCATATCATATCAAGAAGATTCTGAATCACACTAGGGTTCCAATCAATGTTGCATGAAGCGCCCCCCCGGTTCCAAGCCCGGAAGTGCGTCCTGTGCAGAAGCGTCTACGAAGCTTCGACGGAAGCCACTTCCGCCTGATTTTGCCGCTTCTTGTAATTTTCCGAAGCGTGGCTCGGAAGCGCACTTCGTACGACGCTTCGGTAGTACAAAGCGTGGCGCTTCGTAGGGAGAAGCACACCCTTCCCGTACGCTTCTGTACGCTTCCAGAAAAGCACTACGCTGTT